>CAWUFW010008872.1:600000-840459 GCA_963921515.1 Calotriton arnoldi | reverse complement strand
GGTAGGGGTGGTAGTAGTGACAGGCATCCAGCCCCCATGGGTAGGGGTGGTAGTAGTGACAGGCATCCAGCCCCCCATGGGTAGGGGTGGTAGTGGTAGCAGGCATCCAGCCCCCCTGGGTAGGGGTGGTAGTAGTGACAGGCATCCAGCCCCCCATGGGTAGGGGTGGTAGTGGTAGTAGGCATCCAGCCCCCCATGGGTAGGGGTGGTGGTAGGCATCCAGCCCCACCTGGGTAGGGGTGGTAGTAGTGACAGGCATCCAGCCCCCCATGGGTAGGGGTGGTAGTAGGCATCCAGCCCCCCCTGGGTAGGGGTGGTAGTAGTGACAGGCATCCAGACCCCCATGGGTAGGGGTGGTAGTAGTGACAGGCATCCAGCCCCCCATGGGTAGGGGTGGTAGTGGTAGTAGGCATCCAGCCTCCCATGGGTAGGGGTGGTGGTAGTGGTAGGCATCCAGCCTCCCTGGGTAGGGGTGGTAGTGGTAGCAGGCATCCAGCCCCCCATGGGTAGGGGTGGTAGTAGTGACAGGCATCCAGCCCCCCATGGGTAGGGGTGGTAGTAGTGACAGGCATCCAGCCCCCCATGGGTAGGGGTGGTAGTGGTAGTAGGAATCCAGCCCCCCATGGGTAGGGGTGGTGGTAGTGGTAGGCATCCAGCCCCCCTGGGTAGGGGTGGTAGTAGTGACAGGCATCCAGCCCCCATGGGTAGGGGTGGTAGTAGTGACAGGCATCCAGCCCCCCATGGGTAGGGGTGGTAGTAGTGATAGGCATCCAGCCCCCCATGGGTAGGGGTGGTAGTGGTAGTAGGCATCCAGCCCCCATGGGTAGGGGTGGTGGTAGTGGTAGGCATCCAGCCCCCCTGGGTAGGGGTGGTAGTAGTGACAGGCATCCAGCCCCCTATGGGTAGGGGTGGTGGTAGTGGTAGGCATCTAGCACCCCCTGGGTAGGGGTGGTAGTAGTGACAGGCATCCAGCCCCCATGGGTAGGGGTGGTAGTAGTGATAGGCATCCAGCCCCCCATGGGTAGGGGTGGTAGTAGTGACAGGCATCCAGCCCCCCATGGGTAGGGGTGGTAGTAGTGATAGGCATCCAGCCCCCCATGGGTAGGGGTGGTAGTAGGCATCCAGCCCCCCATGGGTAGGGGTGGTGGTAGTGGTAGGCATCCAGCCCCCCCTGGGTAGGGGTGGTAGTAGTGACAGGCATCCAGCCCCCCCCATGGGTAGGGGTGGTAGTAGTGGTAGGCATCTAGCACCCCCTGGGTAGGGGTGGTAGTAGTGACAGGCATCCAGCCCCCCATGGGTAGGGGTGGTAGTAGTGATAGGCATCCAGCCCCCCATGGGTAGGGGTGGTAGTGTTAGTAGGCATCTAGCACCCCCTGGGTAGGGGTGGTAGTAGTGACAGGCATCCAGCCCCCCATGGGTAGGGGTAGTGGTAGGCATCCAGCCCACCCTGGGTAGGGGTGGTAGTAGTGACAGGCATCTAGCCCCCCATGGGTAGGGGTGGTAGTGGTAGTAGGCATCCAGCCCCTCATGGGTAGAGGTGGTAGTGGTAGGCATCCAGCCCCCCCTGGGTAGGGGTGGTAGTAGTGACAGGCATCCAGCCCCCCCTGGGTAGGGGTGGTAGTAGTGGTAGGCATCTAGCACCCCCTGGGTAGGGGTGGTATTAGTGGTTGGCATCCAGGCCCCTATGTGTGTATGTGGCATTGGTGATAGCCATCCCGCCCCTATGGTGCTGCTGTTGCTGGTGTAAGTAATTTCTGCATCCCTATGTGTGTGTGGTATATGTCGGGTACGTGTGGTTTGTTTGTGTGGTGGGTGTTTGACTTACCTTCTGCGCCGTACGCGTCCGTACCAGTTCCGGTAATAGATGTAGAGTATTGGTAGGATCGGCGCGATGGGATTCATGGTTGGTTCGTCTCGTTCGTCTTTCTCTTTGCTTCGCCTCGTCCTCGTCGCTGGCTTGTTCGTCTCATAGCCGTGGATCGTCTTGTGGCGCGAATCGGAGCTTATGTGCGCCTCTCCCGGATGCTTTGACGTGCCGTGCGTAGCGATGGGTTCGGCACGTACGGAAGGCGCATCGTACTAGTCCGGCTGGACGGGGCTGCATTTGGGCTTCCGTGCGACTCGATTCTGCGTTTCCGGAACCGCATCGGTCGGAGAACTGGAGCTGGATTGGGTGAGTGCGACTGGGTCGGGATTTGGGCAGTTATGCGCATCGTACTTGCTCGTTCGGACGTATGTGCGAATCGGTCGGGAAACACGCATTCGCCTGGTTTTTTTCCCGGGCGAATGGTGTTAGGTGCGCCTCCGATCGGAATCGACCCCTGCGTGTAGAGTTTTGTAGGTGCCTCCATAGGCATTGATTAAAATGGTAATAACACCCTTGAATTGAGGTATGGGGGTACGTTTTGAGTATAGCGTTTATCATAGATTGTTCAAAATCTGTAATTATTTTCTGAGGAAAATAATTTGTCTCTTGTTTTATTTTATTTAGCATTTCTATATAGGTTGCATTGTGTTTGTTAGGCAGCAAGGCGTAAATAAAGGGAATGTTACAATTTTGATGTAGGGCATGGATAGTATGAGTTGGAAGAATGGTTTGGGACATATTGTGAAAGTCCCATCCATCATCCCTATCTCAGCTTGTTGAAGTCTTACTAAATTGTTTGCTGTACCAAACATTATTATTCTCTTTTCATTGCATTTATTATCATAGAGAATAAAGGGTTCTTTATTGAAAGTAATAGCTAATTCTGGTGGAATTATTACTTCATCAAACGTTTTAGGAGTTGGTGTGGGAGTTATTGTAGCCCTTTTTGTGCGTGCTATGGTTCTTTTTAATGAAGCTATGGATGGCATTTGTCCAGTTGCTTCTTTGGGGACTCTAGGCAGCTGTTCTTTTAGAATTGCACTGGTGGGTCTTTGTGAACTTGTGCTAGCCTCTTTGATGTTTTCAAGTGCACCTCTAACTTCAATTTCTGTAATATTTGGGGGATGATTATGTTCCCTGGTGTACATTACAGTTGTTTCTCGGGTAGTAGCACGACCGTAACATTTATTGTAATAATATTTAGAACATTTCCAATTAACTTTTAGGCCAGTTTGTTTCTCCTGGGTGTAGACATACCCCATGTAACATAATAACATTTTTCCTTTCTGGGATGTTATAAATGGTGCTCCTTCTGTCATTTTGATGGTGAAAATTCTATAATAAATGTATATAAGAATTATTAAAAATATTGTTATGTATGTTGTTTTAAAAAATAATTTTTTTCACAATATGCTTACAAAGTTGGTATGTAGATGCTTGGAAATGATGATTTTGATTCTTTCTGTGTGGAATCTTCTTAAGTAGTTTATTTTTCTGAAAAAAATGAAAGTAGATTTTATTATTTGTTTTACAACATTTTTATATGGGGTGGGGTGGGTGTTTGGGATGAATTTTGAGTTTGGGTGGGTGTTTTACAGGTTTATTTAATGCATTTTGAACAATACTTACTTTATTAGCTGGATTGTTTTAGGGTGTCCTCTGTAATTTTGTTGTTTTGTTTAGAGTTGTCTGTAGTGGAAATATAAAATAGAACAAAGATATAAATTAGTTATTTGAGTATGAACGTTTTTATTTAGAGAACATTAGTTTAACTGTTTTTTAGGATATTTTAATTTACTTACTTTTAGTAGATTTATAGAGGTTTTGGTTTCATGATGTTCTTGCTTCAGGTAGAAAACCAGCAGAGTTTCTCCTTCTTTAGGTTTGTTGGTTTGAGGTGTAAAATAAGAGTCAGATTTGTTGGTTTATATAGGGTTTATTAAATTGTTAGTTTAATTTCATTGGTAGGTTTTAAACTTGTGTGATTTTATTGGTTAATCTTTATTGTTTTGTAAGTTGTTTTCCTTATAGGGAAAACGCTAATTAAGAGTCAGTTATTTTTTTTCCTCTTCTTATGTTTAAAATCATTGGATTATGTGTTATAATATATATTGTATTGTAATTGCATTTATATAGCGCTTACTACCCCTGGCGAGGCGTCGAAGCGCTTTTTCGGCGAGTAGCACACTACTCCGGGACCCATAGAGGATTAGTGTTGAATTAGTATAGTGAAACATGCAAGTACATTTTAAGTGGTGGATAGGTTAGTCAGTTATTTGGAATGATAGCAGAAGGATAGAGGAGGAAAAAAGATTTGTATTTATATTGCGCTTGTTACCCCTAATGGGGTGTTGAAGCACGCTACTCCGGAAGCCCATAAAGGATTAGTGGTGAATTAATATGGTGAAATATGAAAGTAATTTCAGTGGTGGATATTAGTCAGTTATTTGGAGTGAGAAGGATAGCGGAGGGATAAAAAGGGAAGAAAGGTTTGCATTCATATAGCACTTGTTACCCCTGATGGGTGTTGAAGCGCTTTTCTGGCGAGTAGCACGCCACTCCGGAACCCATTAAGGATTAGTGTTGAAAATTAGTATAGTAAAATATGAAGTAATTTGAGTAGTGGATACGTTATTCAGTTATTTGGGTAGAGAAGGGTAGGTGGCGGGATAGAAGAGGGAAAGAGGTTTGTATTTATATAGCGCTTGCTACCCCTGATGGGGTTTTGAAGCGCAAGTAGCACGCTACTCTGGAACACATAAGTATTAGTGTTGAATTAGTATGGTGAAACATGAAAGTAATTTTAGTGGTGGATATGTTAGTCAGTTATTTGGATTGAGAAGGGTTGGGGAGGGTAGAAAAGGGAAAAGTTTTGCATTTATATAGCGCTTGTAACCCTGATGGGGTGTTGAGACGCTTTATTGGCGAGTAGCATGCTACTCTGGAACCCATAAAGGATTAGTGGTGAATTAGTATAGTTGAATATGGAATTTGAGAAGTGAACATGTTAGTCTGTTAATTTTGATTGAAAAGGATAGTGGAGGGATAAAAGAGTGAAGGATTTTTTTTTTTTGGTCTCAGCAGTAGGAGGAGGCTTTTGGATGAGTAAAAAGGAGTTTTGGAGGGGAGGAGTCAGAGGGAAGAGTTTAGAAAGGTTTGTTTTAGGGGATCGGTATAGTAAACGAGGTGTCAGATGATGCAAGGAGGGGTAGAGTAGGAGAGAGTCTAGAAAGGTTATTTTGGGGATCATAGTAGTGGTATGGGGTTTGGGATAAATGAGAGTGTGGATGTAGAGGATATATTGATAAATGTATAGGATGAGAGATAGGGTAGCGCATTGGAAAGAGTAGTAGAAAGAAGTTTGAGATGAGTCAGAAGGTTGGGCTAGAAGATATATTGAGAGAAGTATAGGCTGAGAAATAGGGTAGTGCCTTGGAAATGCTAAATTAGAAGAAAGTGATAAATATATAGATCCATAAGTACATTGAAAGTATATAGATACATAAAGGAGGTAAGTATATGTAGATTAAAGATATTGATAGAGGCACAGGATGAGAAATAGGGTAGTGCATTGGATATGCTTTTTCAGGAGAAAAGTAACAGAGACACAGATCCAAGTACATGGAAGGTACATAGATGCACAATGGAAGTAAGTACATGTAGACCAAAGATGATTTTTTATTTATTTATTATTATTTTTTTTCTCTCAACAACATAATTATTCTACAGGTTTATACAAAGCAATACACAAAGATAGGTACATGTCTATAGTGAAAACAAATGCTTATATACAGAGGGATATGCTGTAAATTTCTGTTTGCGTATGGTGCTTATGTGGGGAAGAGCCAATTCTTGAGTAGTTTTCTGAAGATAAGGTGGTTGTCGGTGGATCTTATGTTGGGGGTAAAGAGTTCCATAGTTTGGCTGCTTGAACAGAGAAGGATGTGCCACCCATGGTTTTTTTCTTGTATCTTGGGATTTTGAGGCGAGATGCTCCTTTAGAGCGGAGGTTCCTCTGTTGAATGTGTTTGGTGATTTTATTCCTGATGAAGAGCGGTCCCATTCCATGTATTGCTTTGTGGGTGATACAAAGCAGCTTGAACGTGGATCTTCTGGCAACCGGTAACCAATGCAGGGCTTTCAAGGCAGGGGAGATGTGGTCTCGCGGTTTGATATGCAAGAGTAGTCTGGCAGCCGAGTTCTGAATCCGTTGTAGTCTTTTCATGGTTTTTAAAGGCGTTCCGTGGTAGAGGCTATTGGCGTAATCGAGTTTGGACAGAACAAGGGAGATGGTAGCTTGGACCTTGTGCGAAAATCCCAAATGAGGGAAAATTCGTCGCAGCGTTTTTATAGTGACAAAGCTTGATCTTGCTAGTTTGTCCACTTGGGCATTCATCGACAGCTTGGAGTCCATGGTCATTCCGAGGTTTCTTACTTCCTTCGATACTTTAGGTGGTGATCCCAGTTCATTAGGCCATGCGGCAAGTGGGTTGTAATGTTTCCAATCGTCACACGTGAGTATTTCCGTTTTTGAAGTATTCAATTTGAGATGGCTCCAAGTCATCCACTGATCCACGGCTCTGAGACAGCTGAAAATTGGTGATTTTCCAATGTCTTTGGGGCATTCCAGTTGAAGGAGTATTTGCGGGTCATCTGCATAGTTATAGCACGTGAGGTGAAATTGATTGATCAGTACTGGTAATGACCATGTAAATGTTGAAAAGCATGGGCGAGATGATAGAACCTTGAGGGACCCCTGCTTTTGTGGAGTACGGTTTGTACGAGAAAGGTGGGGTATGTATGACATTAGTTCTGTTTCGAAGGTAGGACGCGATCCAGTCTAGAGCAGTTCCCTCTATTCCGGCTTCATAGAGTCTTTGTTTCAGAGTGTCATGGTCAACCGTGTCAAAGGCAGCCGAGAGGTACAAGAGGAGTAGCGCAGCAACCCCGTTGCGGTCAACTGTATTCTTCAGGTCATCCCAGATGGCAAGGAGGGCTGATTGAGTGCCTCTTCCCGGACGGAATCCTGTTTGGAAGTCTGAAAGTGTGTCATTCTCTTCAATGAATTGTGACATCTGGGCGAACGCTGCTCTTTCTATCAGTTTGCCCAGGAAAGGTCCATTTGTAATGGGTCTGTAGTTGTCAGGGTTCAGCGGGTCCAAGTTTGTTTTCTTCAGTAAAGGGCGTATGTGTGATTTTTGAGTTCTTCTGGAAATATTCCGGTAGTGAAGGAATCGTTGATGATTCTTCTTACTGGAGTGGCAGCAGAGGTTGTTAAAAGAATTGTCTTGAAAGTTTGTGGTGGACAGGGGTCAGAAGGGCTGCCGGCAGGCCTGCTTGCTTTGACCAGGTCCATAAATTCATCGTGTGAGATGTGTTGGAAGGAACGGAGAGGCTTGGTTAGAGTATTCTTGGATTGTTGTTTTGTACAAGGGTTAGTGCTGGTGCTTTGTTTCTGTTTTAAGTACAAGTCCAACGTGTCTGCTTTGTCCGTGTAATGATTTGCCAGTTTGTCTGTGAAATCTTGAGTAACAGGATGAGTTCCTTCTAGGCAATTTGGTTTGCGAAATTCATTGAGTATTTTATAGAATTCTTTATTTGCACATTTTGCGTTTTGAATTCTGTCTGAATTGTACCTTTTCTTAGCTTTTTTGATAGCCGACTTGTATAATCTGTTAATTTTTTGTAGGTGAAGTTTGTCTTGTTTGGAGTTTGTTTTGAGCCAGGTACGTTGCAGCTTTCTAATTTGTCGTTTTATGTCTTTTATTTCTATGTTTCTCCAAGGTGCTTTTTTTCTTTTGTTCTGTTGTATGGTTTTGAGTGGTATCAGGATGTCAAAAGCTTCTTGTAGCCACTCATATAGTTTTTGATCAGAATTTATTGTTTCCAGATTTGTACTTGATGTTAGTTGTGTTTCTAAGTGTTCCAAATTGAGTTTGTTCCACGGCCGATAGATGGATGGATGTAAGGTAGTTTTAGGTGAGTCGCTTAGTGTTGTTTTATGTTGGAAAGCAAGCAAGTGGTGGTCTGACCATGTGACTGGAGTTATAGTTTGAAAGGTAACTAGTTCAGTATTAGCAAAAATGACATCTAGGATATGTCCAGCGGTGTGTGTCGGTTTGTGGACAATCTGATGCAGGTTCAGTGCGTCTAGGCCAGTGATTATTGTTTTTGGATGGGTCATATTGGGTTTGTCAAACCAAATGTTGAGGTCACCCAGAACGTATAGGTTGGAGTGTATTGCTATCAGGTTTGAAACTGCGTCTAGAAGTGCGTCTGGGAATGTTGCCTTGCTAGGTGGAGGTCTGTAAAGGAGCAGGAAGTTACAGGAGGAAGACGGTGTAGGATTGCATCTTGTTAGAAGAGCCTCACAATTCTTTATGGAGATGTTGTCAATTTTAGTGATATGTATTGTTTGCCTGAACACAACAGCTAAACCACCTCCTTTTTTGGCTATACGATTTTGGGTGATTGTTTGATAGCCTAGAGGAATGGCTTCATGCAGGACTGGAGCCATATCCTCTCCCAACCATGATTCGGTTATGAATAGTATGTCTGGTTTTGCATCTGTGAGAAGGTCATAGATGTGATGCTTGTTTTTAGAGAGGGATCGAGCATTTATTAGTAGACAGTTTAGAGAGTGGCCTCTGGTGATAGTGAGACTTTGTTTTGTAGAAGAGTGATCAGTATTGTGTGGGTTTGTAGCAGGTGTGGTTTTAGAGCTGGCATTAGCTGTATTAGGATAGCAATCGTGTAGCTGTTCTGTATCATGTTCCTCATCCAGCATGCTAAGAAGGCATTTTGATGGGTCTGCGTGTGTATGTGGTGGAGATGGTGTTTGAGAGTGAGTTGGAGTGCTGTGTTGTTTTCGTGGTATAACATTGTTGTGAAGTAGACATGGGGAAGCGAAGTTGTGAGGTATGGCATGTTGCTTATATTGTTTGCGTGTGTTTAATGCGGAAGGTGTATGAGTCAGGGGTGGTGGTGCAGCATGTGGGTCATGTAGTAAGGTTCTAAATTGTCCAATGGATGAGAGGCGGTTAGAAGAGAGTTGCTGTGTTGCTGTATCTGTGTTAGGTGTGGTGGAAGAGAGAAAGCTTGGACAATGACATATGAAATGCAAGACAATGATTTTATATGATGAAAGTTTATATGTATAAATGTGGTTAATAGTGTATTTTATAATTTATTTTTTAGTTATGTATTTATTCTTTGAAAAAAATGTGTTTAATTTAATTTGATATGTAATGTATGTTTATGTATTTATTTGTATTTATGGTGTTTAATTTGGTATGTTTTCTCAAGTTTTGTATAGTCGATAATTTTAAAATTACGATATTTTAACTGTCGATATGTTTGTGGTCGATATTTAAGACATAGTGTATGTATTTAAACAATGTCCGATATTTTTGAAAACGATAATGTGCACAATATTTTTGATGTCGATATTTTTGAAGAACGATATTATGGTTTCGATAATTTTGTTTTTTTAAAAATAAGTATATAGTGTCGATATTATTGCTGTCGATAATTTTGTGTCGAAATAAATGTAGGTCGATAATGTGTCTGTCGAAATTATGTCAGTGATTCGCGGTCAGCTGGTTCGAGGATGAACCTAACTGAAAGCAAACCCTAATGGCGGGTTTTTAGGGTATTCACTTTCGGGGCTCTTCCTAATAGATGAAGTCCTTAGAAACTTCCCATATTTGATAAGGCACCTGGTGGAAATTGGGCACAGAGTGATCAGTAAAACCCTGCAGTAGGCACTTTGCTGAAAATCTGCAGCTGTGGAGGCTGCAGGCCTTTCTCTGCCCAGCAGAATGCAATGTCCTGCACCCAGTGGTAGGAGGGAGGCTGTGACACCGTGGGAGACCTTTATTACAACAACAGATTTAATACCTTGGAACAGGTGCAGGAACAGTTGGGGAGCCAACAGGACAATTCATGTGGCCTGCCAGGTGTGGACAGCATTCCCAGAAAAAGCAGTGTGAACATTGTGTGGTATAGCAGCCGACAGACCTGGCGGGATGCAAATGATTGACCACTCATACACAGGGCGCTGATGGTCAATAAGGGAGGTGCAACAGAGAGGGTGAAAGACTGATGGGATGTTGCCTGTCCACAGGACCGGCTCTAGGGCAGGGTGATCGGTGCCACCGCACCGGGCGCTGACTTGGGGCGTCAGATTTGCAAGTATAATATTTTAAAAGCACCTTCTGCCACGTTCCTGGCATTCAGCAATTTTCAGGCATCAATTAAAATGTCAAGATAACTCCTGTGATTAATCAATCATCTTTCTGGAAAGAGACCAGAGGTTTGTCTAGTGGAAGTTTTGACTCGTCCTAAGGTAGCGCAGAGGGTTGAAATGCCTGCTGCTAAGACCGTGTACCATGCAGATGATAAAGTGCATATAATGTAAATAGGTCAGTGGGTTACAGCTTCTGTAAGAGAGCTCCTTTTGTTACTTGTCGTTTATAAGTCAAAATCCTAATATAGAACATTGAGCTATTAACTTTCAACAAAGAGCTGCATGCAAACTGCAAGGTATATGTTAGAGCTATATGTTTTTTGCCCAGTCTTTCTTTATCCTAAACTTGCCAAAAGGGTTCATTTGGGTAGAAAACAATTCTTATTATTAAAGAGAACCCCTAACAATGATGTTATGTTTTAAATTCTGAATTTGTGCTTTTCCAGAATAAGGACTCAAACTATATTGCCTACAAGTATCAAAGACATGTCACTCCTACACTACACCTTGTAGTGCTGTCTGATGTAACATTTCCTATACACTGATTTACACACATGATTGGGTCTGTGCAACGTGTGTGATGTAAAGTGCTCTGACACCTTACACTGGTATGAGTGGTGCTATAAAACTAAATGAATCTGAGAGACAGTGGTTATGGAGACTTGAGGGGCACTGCTAAAGGGTGCTAGTGAGGGAATCTGTGGCAGAAGTGGTCATGGGGGGGGCGTCAACAAACATTGTCGCACAGGGCGCCACCAGTGTTAAAGCCGGCCCTGCCTGTCCAGACACGCTGACAGAACAAGACTGGATGAAGGCTTGAGCAGCAGGGAAGTTGATATCTCCCAATGCCGGATTCAAGTTAGGACACTTTAACTATTTACACCAAACATATCGGATGCCTAACAAGTTGATTCAGCTCAACTCTACCAAACCAGTGGCGTGCAGGAAGTACAGGCTACAGGCAGCAGATTTCCTGTAAATGACTTAGACATGTCCACTGTGACGAGTTTCATGGTAACAGTCATGGCGGAATCAGTGGCACAACAAAAGGCCCCTACAGCCCCCGCAGGGCGGGCCCCCGTATCTCTAGGGGGCCCCGTCAGCGGAGTACCCTGGCCTGAGAGCTGAGTGAATCCGGAAGGGGGCCCTCCCTGGACTTTGCAGGGGGGGCCCTCAAGTTTCGTTATGCCACTAGGCGGAATTATCACGCTTTATGGAAATTAGGTTGGAGGGGTTGGTTGCAACACCTTGGCTAAATTCTCTGCGCTTGAATGAAAGCTATTTATATAGTTTACATCCCCACCTCGCTGTACTCATGACATCACCCAGAAATTTTAACTCCAGACTCCAGCAAGTAGGGTTCAAGTCTAATGCATTCATTGTGGGCCTACCCTCTTGCAATTAAGAGAGTGGCAGAAGGCAATGCTGCCATGATTATATCAATGTGCTGTAAGACGTGAAATGTATATTAAGATTCACTTTGTAACCGTACTTTCTCAAAATTGTCCAGTAATCAATAAAAAGAAGTTTAAAAAAAAAAAAAAAAAAAAAAAGAGTGGCAGAAGGTTTAATCTTCAGGAAGGTTTTCGTTATTCCCCCCACTACACTTTATTCAAATGCAGGCTTTTTCAGACAGGCTCACTGAGCAGGACCGGATTGTGAGAGCAGAAAGCATCCACTATAAACCAGGTGCAGATAAATTCACAATTCACTTATTGGAAAAAATGCATATTTAAGAATGCTAAGATTTACAACGAGCATGTCCTGATGAAAACAACCCCAAAGACCCTTATGGCTGATGAATATGCTGTGAAACCTGGCATAAAAAACCTCATTCTCAGCCTAAATCAAAGCCAAAAAAAATCCTCTTATTAAACTAGGCCTCATCAATACACATCCGGATGACAGGCATGCCAGAATACACAAGATTCCTTATCCAGTCTGGTTGCCATCTTCTTGGTCGTAGGAAGACATGGGTCAATGACAATTCATTTGGCACTTGTAAAAACCAGATTACCTCATGCTACAATATCACCCCTGAAAGCAGAGAATCTAAGTGGTTGAGGTGGCAGTATTTTATGCTTCTTCCTTGAACAACACTGAAGTCGAAGTCCTAGTGCTAGTTCCATCAATCTTCATACTGCAGTAGTCTTAAAGCATATCTGTTCTGACCCCAAATCTTTGATTATCACTCTTCACGGGAAGATATAGACCATGGCATAAGATCACAGCCACTAACAAGTGGTGTAACAAGCACCTGGCTGAAATGAAAAGGAAATGACCAGAGCCTGGAATCCAAATGCCATTATACTTTCTCCCAAAATAAGAAAGGCCAGTCTGCAAGACTTAGAAGAGGGGATACCACAAGGGAGGACCACAGGCCCCATAGGCTCAGTGCACCATACCCACCAGAGCTCTGTGAATTGTACAAAAGAAATAAAAATCGTTCAGGAAATATCCAACTTGAAAAACATTTAACAACCTCCCCAAGCAACATTAAGAAATTCTACTAGACTTTCTGGAGGCTAAGCTCTTAGCCAGTCATTGACAATAATACAGTGCAGTCACTTATTCACCCTCTCCTCTTTTTTATTCTTTTTGTCCTATTCAAGCTTAGAAGAGCAAATGAGTGATCAAACTGGACAGCCAACATCTCTAAATTTCCAGTGCAACCCTGTTCAGCAATATTCATGAAGAAGCGCTTATCCCCTGGGGCAGATAACCCAAGCATGATTGACAATTCTCTTGTAAGTGGCATGTTTCCTAACTCCTTGTAACAATCAACCCTCCTGCCAACACCTTTGAGGCACTCCGCTGCACACCCTGGTCATACCAACCAACTTCGGACCTCCTATATTCTAAGCAAAATCTTTGAAAGAAACGTGAATAGACAACTTCAGAGTATGCTAAAAAAAGTCCTCATCCTGAATGATTATGATCACGAGCTGGGATCAGATTATCCTGGCACACAGAATTAGGACTGGCACAAGTAAGGGAATATCTTCGTGACACTGATGCACGTGTTTCTGATGCACCTACATCTTGACTGTTGTGATGAAGGAAAGTAATGTCCATCTAAATGGATCAAAGACTAAAATCCTACTCATTTAAATGGCTGGTTCAGAGTCACCTTTCTTCAACTGGTCTTCTAACGCCTCATGCGACATCTATCCAGAAGAACAAAAACATTAATAAGAATTTACGATTTGAAACTGAACTTCAGTCAACGAATCAATGCAGTGGTCAGGGGAACTAATTTACAAGTAGATCACCCGCTGAAATTCCTCCTGCTCCTCCGAACTGACCACCAACTAAATCTGACAGCTAGCAGCACATCCAATTTGGACTACTGTAATGCAGTCTACTCTGGTCTATCCAAAAACCCATCTGCAGACTACAAAGACAGCACAAAGCAGGCAGCAATAATGTGCACCTATGAAAGAAAATGTGACCATAGCAAGTCAGACCTCAACACTCTCCAATGGTTTTATGCTGAATTCAGAGTAAAGTTCAAAATATTGTGCCTTATGCGCAACACATGCTGAAGATATGGTTCCAGTTACCTTCAAGTATTGTCATGCCACTACACTCCATTCAGAAATCTGCATTCCTCGTCTGCCTATCTGACAATGGCTATTTAAGAGACAATAGTTTTCAGGAAGATCATTCAGGTTGCCTGGCCCAATATTATGGAGCAGTGCTATCCCCCCCCCCCCACCCCCACCCCCACTGCTTTCTTTGAGCAGAAAGCTCTTGGCTTCAGTTCAGGAAGCTCTTGAAAATCACATTTTTCAACCAGGCTTTCAATTAGGATCTTCACCTTCAGGGCTGTGACTCGATGTCAGATCTTGGTTTACTATCTGATAGATTACAATTTCTAGCAAGGCACTGAGCCCAATATTATGCCATTTCTATTTATTATATTCCACTCCTGAAGCATTGAACACTTTAGTACATTCCAGAACTCTTACCAAACATTCAGAAGTCTATAAAACTTCAGAATCACAATCTATCCTCCTTTTATTGGTGTTCATGCTCAGATAGACAAGTACTGCAAATTCAGTGAGAAAGCTGGATAGTGAATGATGTATACACAGTAGCTAATAATTTGAGTTTGATGATTTGTGACAGATTCTTGATGGAAACACTCTGTTCAGGCTTATATGTGTGATGTTTTATTTTACTAAGATTAGGTTAACATGTTATATATTTTTACCCGCCCAGGGTTATCTTTTTGGGTAACTGTTTTAGTTTGGAGCTGTCGAGTGCCTATGTTTGATGTGAGGGCAACTGGTTTTGGGGCCATTCAGTTGGAGAGTGGAGGCCTATTGGGTACCCACCATTGAGGAGGAGCTGAGCACTTACCTTTAAAGGTGACACAAGAGCAAGTCAGCATGAGCAGGGACCATTGTTTCCCAACAGATTATACTCAGCTGGCATTGTAGTGAGCGCAAGATGCTGCCTAACACCCAAAGCTGCCGTACAAGCGAATGTTCACATTGTAGCGAAAGCAAAATCAGTTGTGTTGCAGCAGCCATCCTAAAACTTTGGGAATAACATTTTTGAAATGATGCAGTCTTTTGGTCAGCATATTTTGGGAATTAGCTTAGGCAATGGTTGCTACGAGTCAGTACACTGGTTTAGTACTAACAGGATAGAGATATGGAAAGAAAACTTGAGAAGTTAGTAAAAAGCACAGTTAATACTATTGTAGATAAACTAAGTGAGGACAAGGAGGACAGATTTGGAGGTTACAAAGTTACTACCATTAATGAAAGTCATAATTGAGAAGGCATGTTGGAAAGGGTGGGCTCCTCAGGGGAACGAAAAAAGCCACTAGTCAGCAGGTTATAGAGATTCAGATCTCCCTTGCACTTCTAAAGTAGGACAGAAGAAATTTGGAAGGAAACAGGCAAAAGCACGAAGTTAAGCAAAAGATGAGAATAAATTGGGAGAAAAGAATCGTTCCAATTTGATATTGATGATGTCAATACGAGGATGGGACATGACAGTCCTAAGAAACATAAGGAGGCTGGTACCTTGAGCAAGCACTTGGAAAGGTCTCCAAAGTTTGACAAGAGGGCAGAAAAAATTGTTTCTTGTGATGAATTTTCCTGCTTTTGGCGATGTAGTGCTAAGCTGTTCCTCAAATCTTGAAAACTACAAAATCATGCAGCTCGGCATCTTGCAGAGGAGAGGGATGACATTTTTTGTATCTACTATGTGAGGATATGTTTGATCCTCTTGATTGAACACCCTCTGTCTCATGAATGATTTCCGACATGCCATTTGGGGGAGTATGTGGAATATTAAATAATAAGGCAGATACTGAAGGAGGTGGGAACAAGAATGTGGTCAAAGTGCCATAGGCCACCACACTATAAGAAGGTGGCCCTTATACTTGAACTGGATGTCAGAGTATTAGCTTTCCTGAATAGGGCTGATAAAGACCCTGGAAAGGGTCTTGAGAAAGGTTTGAAAACCTGTCAAGTCCGTCTTTTGGATGTCTTAGTACAATTAATTAAACATTTGCCTTTCAGATGCCAGAGAAACAGTTGGTTTAGGATGATGCAATGTTGAGGCAGTGGTTCCAAAGAGCTGTGTGTCTGTTAGGGCAATTTTGATTGAAAAGTCCAGGGGTATTTTAATGAAGATAGATCCAAAGGTGGGGTCTGTGGCTAATTTGGGAGGTGTTTCAGACACACACAGCTCATTGTTTGGAGATGGCTTTATGAAAGAGTAATTTAAATATATGGGTACATTTAATACCATACTGAAAGTTTTCAACAAGGTTTTTGTTGACTCAAGGTGAACACAGGGTTTTTTTTCGAGTCAACAGGGCATTAATCAAACGTCTTTAAAGCAGGAGTACAGATCTTTCAATAATCAACAGTGGTTGACCTTCCTGCCACAATGTGAGAGAAGCAGCCAAAGAGATATAAGAGGCGAGCAGAGAGCATGGACATCTACAGATATCTTGAAGACCAGATTTCTTATGCATTCATATAAAATTAGGCTGCAGAGTTAACTAGTTTTTGGGAAAACAAGACATAATTCCAGGTTTTGGGAACAGTTCTGGGTTACCACAGGTTTCACAGGTATTCGGTGCAGAACAATCAACTGAGAGAATCAGTATTCAGTGAGGTGGAGAAAAGGTTGGTGGATCTAGAGATACAAGAATAGTGAGAGAAAAGGGCTTTTACAAGGAGTGTTTTATGAGCAACATTTTCATGGTCAGGAAAAACAGCAAAGATCTGAGATAAGTCACCAATCCGAGAAGTTTGAAAGACTAGATTTTATATCGCCAGTTCAAAATGGATGGAATCCATCTTCAGAAACAGGTGTTAAAGCAAGGGGATTGATTAACCAGGTTGGACTTGAAAGATGCAAATCTAATGCTTCCAGTGTGCACGAAGTTTCATGAGTCCCATCAATGGTGAGTAAAGTTCTTAAGGATACAAGCCTTCCATTTGGTGACATGCTTAAGATCCTATGGGATTTGGTTAAATAGTTATATGACATTTTGATTATAGTACAGGAGAAGGAGAGGTTAGAAAGACACATACAGATGTAGTGAGTTTGATAAAGAATCTAGGATTGTTGCAAACAGGTGTTTTTTGGTTGCCAAAGGAAAAACTGAAAAAAGATACAGAGGGAGAGCAGTATGGTTCTTTAGATGGAAGCGCTTTTATTGAGATCATTGGCCAAGACAATATGTCTGCTCTCTTCGTTGATACATGCTATATTATCAGGACCCTTATATTATTGTGCACTCCAGAAAGGTTTGCAGTAAAAGCTGGTGAAAAGGTATTCAGAGAAGGAGCCAAAGACTCCGGAAGCTCGAAAGGAAGTAAACTGGTAGTCAGCAAATATGAAAGCTTGGAATGGTTGTGTAATTTTTGGAGACTCACCGGAGTTGGTACTAGAATCTGATGTGTGTCTGGAGTGTTGGAGTGCATTTTCTAGAGAGATAATAGGTGGAAGGTGGTCAGAGAAAAGAAAACTATGCATACAAATAGTTTTGAGTTATTGGCTGAATGATATGCAATCAGGAGTCTGATCAGAAATAGGATGAGATACAATTGTGCTCAAGATGACATTTCTGCAGTTAGGCTAGCTGCACCTCGATTGAAGATGCCATCAGTGGTAGTGAAGGAGTTTTGGGATTTTAGTTTAGACAGGGGTCTGATGGTGCAGGCACACTCGAGGGTTGTTGAACTGGGCTGCCAATCAGCAGCAAAAAAAAAAGATAGATTAGTTTACGGATAGACTGAATACCCAGTTGTCTTGACTTCTCAGTTGATGCCCCGAGCTACCGCCTGACAGATTCAATGCTTCTGTGAAGTACTGGAATAGAAAGGGCCCCTATGCTTTTCCTACATTTTTACCAAGAGTATTAGCAGCCCTCAGGGAGTGCCGGGAGCGTTTGGTAGTGGAAACTCCTCGTTGCAGATCACAAGAATGGTTGCCTTTGACAATGGAGTCGATAGCAGACTGCCAATTATTAGTGCGGTTGCTCCCAGCCTTGTTATTATTCAGCTTGTGGCTTGGAAGATTTCAGGGAATTCTGGCAGGTGTCAGGTCTTTGAGGGAGCTTGGGGACTTGTTAAAGGAGCTTAGACTTGACGAACGTCAAGGGCATGTAGACTGATTTTGAGTACATTGGTGTTTCGAAAGGGACAAGAATCACGTTTCAGTGGTAAAGCGGATTAATTTTTGGGTGGAATTAATCAAGCAGATTTTGCTATATAATGCAGTAAAGTTGTATCCCTTGGCCATTTCAGCTGATCATGACTGCAAATTTTCTGGTAGGGCAGTTGATGAGAAGTGTGCAGGTTGCGAAACCTCCTATTGCTGAAATACAATTATCTATGGGATTTAAATTTGGTTTTGAGAGTGCTGAATGGATGGCAATCTAATGAGAGAAGACTGCTGAGAAAATTAACTATGAAGCAATACTGCATTACTTGGTCACACAAAGGAATGTCTGATGTGAAAGCACGAGGTGTGACATCTAGGAGTTAATCAGCCTGAGGAGAGTTGTTTTTGTTTCCACAGCAGAACAGACTGTCTACAAGTATGTTTTATCCATATTTTCTTGATAATGAGTTTGTGTGTTGTAAGGTGTTTGAAAGAATGTGAAAGGAGAGCTGTGTGACCGACAAGAAATTCAGAGTTAGAAGTTGCTTTCTTTTGAGGAGCTTTTTAAGCTGGTGTCCTTGTCTACATTGGCAAGGTGATTGATACAGTTGATCAAGGAATCAGGTGTGGATGTCTATTGTGAAAATTTGGTGAGAAGTGTTGTGGCAATGAAAGAATACGAGGTGCATCAAGCAACATTTTGCGATCAACAGATTGGTTTGGTGTTACGCGTTTTAAAATATTTTATTTCAAATCAATTGTAACTGTAGTAGAAATTGCTTTGGCAAGGCTTCGAAGTGGGATAATATTGGCCGATGTGTCTAAACACAAAATTCGGATTTTCCACACCATGGCAGGAAGCAAAAACACAATTTTAATAAAGACAAGGTGGCTAATTTTATCTCACCCTGAACTTTCTCTATGGTTCTTAATGGTTTTCCTGTTATTTTTTTCAAGAACCTCAGAGGAATGTAATGGAATCAACTGAAGGAGGTTGAGTTTCTTTTCAGAACTTTCCTGAGTTAAACAAGTTGTCTAAAGGACTAATCTTTGCTACAAGCAGTAAAAGAAGGAAGATGGGTGGTTGTTCTACCTTTTTATAGAGGTCAGAATATTAGTTAAGAATTCTGGACTATAGTAAAAAGTTAACTGCATGAGTAGAATAAATCAAAAGGACATGGCTTAATATTGGTCTCGGTCTCTTTAATTAAATTGTGAATTTCTTCCTGCACTGGAATGGAAAATCTGAATTCTGAACAAAAAAATTTCTGATAATCTTGTTTTTTCTTTACCTAGTCAGCACCCTGAAAGGGTTCTCATAATGTATAAACTACGAGAAAAACGCACGATGTACAGGTCACACAATCTACAAGAACTACATAAACATTTCTTCAATTCATATTTGTCAAGACGTCAATAAAAATGAGCACATTACTGTTCACATACCAATTATGCCTTCATTTATCTTGATGCACACCAGTTATCCAAGTAATGTTCAGAAGTCCCAAAATCCATTTGAAAATGAACTCAAACATTTTCTTCAATTTACTTCTAGTCTCTGTTGCTATGTTCTCCTCAAGCCAACAATTAATTCATATGCATAGTGATTACATCTGATTTAGTCCTATCGTCAGTAACTGGACAAATCTGACTACTCATTCAAAAGATAAAAGGACACGATGAGCACTTAACTGTGAAGGAATTCTTACATAGATTTAATCTAGCTTTGAAAGTTATTTATGCTAATTGCTTTTCTTCAGGGTACAACAAATTTTCATTTTTTTTTACTTGTCACATTTGCAAATATTTTATCAGGGTAAAAAGCTTTCAGCTATAAACTAGTATTAAAAGTTGCTTTTTCTTGATCTCGGATTCTGCCAGTTTACGGACATCCTGAAAAGATCCAACAGAATTTTCGTATTTGCTTTTCATATATCACTGTACACTACTGGCTGGTGTTGCTGTTTGTCACACTAGTACTGTCTGGTACTTCAGGTTTTCAAGAGGTGAAATGTCAGATAAATGTACCTGGCATCATTCGGGAATTGAAGGGTTCAAGTACAAACATGTACGTAAGTAAAGGGAGACAGCCAGATGGGGCTTTTATTGTAAGGTGCCCTTTAGTTTGGTCTGTTGGCTGGTGAGGTGATGGATCTCGTTGATTATGAGTGATGCAGCAGGTAAAGTAGGGTTGATGAGACAGGTGGTTAACAGGATTTGTAAAAGCATGAGTTAACTCCTTAATACTTTTTTGAAAGGAGCACGATATGTATGTAGCATGTATGCTGGGATAGGGTCTTCCTAAAGAAGAGTCAAACCACTCTCAATATAGATGCTGTACAGTCAATTGTTTCAGTCCTACGTTTGGCCCCTGTCGCGGCTCTGAAGAAGACCACCAAATTAACATATTTAAAGATATTCAGATGATATGTAATTGAGCTAACCATTGAACTGATTTGACCTCCCGTAGTGATGAGTCAGTTAAACCCTTTATGTTTTCGGTTTGGAGAACGTTTGTATGTAAAGTTGTAAATAGGTGGATAATGGTCTTTTACATGTTGCAGCATAGAAACACTATAGCTGCATTTTTCAGATTCAACTAACTCATCCATAAGTACCTCTCCTTATATAATGAAATGTGGTTAAATCTGCAAGTGGATCTCCCAAAAATGTGATCAACTGGATGTCATTCACATAGGTAAGAAAACTTATGCCCAGAGAACTCAACAGACCATTTTGCAATTAAACATTCTAAAGTATACACAAAAGTGATGAATGGAATGATTGAATTATTCTCAACCACTGGCAATAACTTGGGCTGCATCCCAGTCCATCATTATTTTCACACACTATGCCACCTCAGTTTAGACCCAGATATATTGAAATCAATCTTGGACTTGCTCCAATGGGAACAGTCCAGCCCAAACTGCCAGGTCCTTCCCGAACCAGAACCCAGACAACCCAGGACCGGTTTCGCCCAAGCTATACCTAGCTGATGAGCCCTAATCAGGACAACACTGCCCCCAAATTGCTTGCATTCGGTTCATTGAAGACCTGGCCTGGCAGTTCAGGAAGGACTGATCCCATTGGAGCAGGGTCAAGACTGATTTGCATGTGGCTGGGTCCAAATGAGGTGGCATGGTGTGCAAAATAACAATGGACTGGGATGAGGCCCGAGTAATTACCAGTGGCTGAGAATAATTCAAGCATTTAATCCATCACTTTTTTGTATACTTCAGTGTGTCACTTTAAGTGGGACTGGTATGCCCAGACGTGGGTCCTGTACACACAGTGTCACTAGAACAAAACTATGCCTGGCTGATGAGCTAATCAAGGTGAAACCAGTCTTAGGTTGCTTGTGTTCTAGTTTAGGAAGAACCTGGCCTGGCAGCTCGGGCTGGACTGTTCCCATTGGAGCATGGTCAACTCTGATTTCCATGTGGTGGCATGGTGTGCAAAATAACAATGGACTGAGATGGGCTGAGATTAATTCAAGCATTCCATCAATCACTTTTTGTATACTCAAACAATTAAACATTTAGTAGCAATGGGGAAAGGCATAAACCCTTTACAATACCAGTGACATTACACACCATTTAGAAGTAATACCAGCCAGAGGGACACAACCCAAACAATCCCGAAGGCGTGCACATTATCATTCTAAGCCCTTGGTGGATAAAACAGCCAGGATGACCAATTGCCCTAGGATCACGATGCAGTCCAGAGTGTTTAAGGCTGCAGAAAGATCCAATTGGATCAATGACAGTAGTTCCCCATTGTCCAATATCTCCAAAAAGCTACAGTGCACGTCAGTAAGTCATGTCTCTTTGTACATTTCCAAGGGTAGAAACCCGATGTTTGGCCGCTCAGATTGACATTACCATCTGGGCAGGCCTAAAATTGTGCATTTGCACATATAAACTGGATACTTCTGTCTGGATCAATACAGTGTCCTTCTAATCCATATTACTTTGCCCCAACTCTAGATTTCTTACTGTAACCACCTCAAAGCTAAGAAAATATTGTTTTATTTGTGTTCAAGGAAATACTTCACAACGTCCATTCTGTAAGGATTTACTTTATTTTTTTACTCATTTCCTCTTCACACAAAAAATGAAGAATATTTACATCAGGTGTTTCTACTCCCCATTACTACAAAAGTGTAAACGTGAAAAAAGTCAAATAAACAGCTGTGTGGAAATCATTAGCCCCCGAAATACACTTTCTTCACTTGGAATTAAAATGGTGACACAAAAAAATATTGAAGGTGCGAGAATGGGATAGTTACTGCTCCACAAAATATTGCGATTACATTAATGTCGTTAGAAGGAAATTGGAAATATCTGGTAATCCAGCAACTAGAATTAAAGGTCAATCAGTCCAGGCGCTAGTTCCAGGCACTGACACCGCCTCTAGCTGCCACTGAACAGCTTTTCAGAACTCAAAGCTGTTACTGGTTTTAGCACATAGTGGCAAAAAGGCTACCTTTGGTTCATAGTTGCAGGTAGATCACTTTAATTTTACACCTCCATTGACCGACCAATGATATCTGCTTTCAAGCAAATCCCTCTGCTATGACAATCATGACGCTCGTGAATAATGACCTTAACACTTATGAGCAACCTTTCTTTGGATATCAGAAGTTGGTTAATTTGAATAGTGCAAGACTGAACACCAGGTCACACAGTTTCCTCAGGAAATGTTTTGCACAAGTTAATAGTTTTGTTCTTTATCGTGCCCCATCTGCCTTTGGCTCCTCTAGATAGAGTAACCATGGCATAAAACTATTTAAATTGTGACAGTTTTTAGAGTTGTGAATAAGAACGTTTTAGATGCTGTTTATCAACCAATCAGAAGGAAAGTCACAATACAAAGTTGATTGGGGGTGATTCTGAAATTGACAAACTATCATGGAAAGTCGATGTGTAAACACTTTGGGAGTCCAGTGGTTTCTGTTATGAGTCACTAGGTGCATAGACGGAGCCGTAGAAGTTGTCGCTTTGGGGAGAGAGTGAGTGTGGGAGCCGCCTCCTTGCTTTCTCCTTTGGCTTTGAAGGTAAGACAGAAATCTCAGAAACGGCAGGAATGATCACGTCGGTTTCTTGGCCATCTGCAGCATTTCCACTTTGAAGCAGAAAAAATGTCAAAACGTAGTTTGATTTCAAAATATTTTTCAAAGTTTCCAGGACAAGAATCATAGCAACCAGTCCGATTAGTAGGTACCCTGCAAAATATATAGGTATATTTAAAGAGATAGTTTGATTCTTCCATATGTGCATTTTAGCCAAAACAGAGTACACTTGGCATACACCAACACTTGCCTACAGGACATCTTAAACTAGTTTTTTTTAACATTACATAATACCGAGGTTACACAAATAATCTGTAAATAAAACGCCATACAAGTTTAAAACAAATTCATAAACAAAAAGGTGTGTGTTTATATTAAGTAATGCAAACGCAGCTTCCCCAAAGTGAACATTGTCATCGTGTTCTTTCAACAAAAAATTTCTAATTCAGAAGGTTGAAGGAAGAGATAGGTGGGTATGCAATTTGTTAAAAAAAAGAAAAAGCCGGGCTGGTGCTTGCATAAGGTGGGACAGCAGCTTTAGGGTGCCATCTATAAGTGGTGCCTGCTTACTAGAACATGACCAAAAACTGATTTCTAGCAGATGGGGAACGTTCAGGCAGCAAAATTATATTTTTCTTCGAGTGCCAAACAACTTTGATCATGCCTGCATACCAAATTGCTTTAGAAAGTAAGATGGGCAAAGACCATTAACAGGATAAAGTTAAAGAACCGAGAGAGAAACATTCATCAATAGATTTTGGAGGAAAAAAGTGTCCGGTAGCAGCACACTATCTTCAGGTCTATCCCTTGCTGCTGAAAGAAGCCTTGATCACACATCTGCAGACTGTACTATGCCAAGCGATCACGTCCCTTGTGAAACATGCCCACCCTCTATTTACACTATTCTGGGAATCTAACATGGTCCTCTTGACCATGATTTTGAGGTGTCCATACAACCCAAATTATATGGTTTGCGAGGAATTTTTCATACATGCCAGAAGGCTGGTGTACTGCTTATATGCATGTGTTATATTGTTGACCTCCTATTCCCAAAGTTCCACAGGCATTCATGCAATGATTAGTTTCTGATGCGGGTCAGACATTTTGACAACTTCTATAAACAAATATCACACATGGTTAACATTCTATCCCTCAAATACCTAAAAGTGTCAGTACTTATTTCATGGCCTGTACTGCATGTTATCCCACCCTTGAAGTACCCTTTTTAACTGCTTGAACACATGTAAACAGCTATTTTAAATGCATACTTCTCTAACTGAATAATATACCACGGCTATAGAGGGGTTAGGATTTTTTCCGTCTGCTTGCAAATCTATGTTCTAGACTAGCCCTTTCGTGTATAAAGTATGTCTTTACTGCGACTTTGTAGTACTATATCGGATAGCAACATGCACACATCGATGACGTATTATATACATTGTCAGATGGAGTGAGCACACGTCTTCATTGATAAAAACAACAATGCAACTCCGCCTTAAGAGCAAAGGCTAAAGAAGAATGCCTGTACTTAACAGTGTCTGGCACCTTTAATAAAAACATGTATTGGCTTTGGCAATCGTTTTGTTATGGATTTTGTTTAGCCGTATTGTTGAAGGAGATGCTAGGCCTTTGCCCATATAAAAGAAACATTGGCTTAAAGCAAACTTTTTTTGGTCTCAAAAAGAACTCATTACCACAGTAGCCCCTGAAGGGATCTACTTCGTGTGCGAATGTGCTCTTTGTGAGAGAGCAGACTATTGTCACACAGTGAAGTTAGACAATTGCTGAAGTGGGCTGGCTCCCCTACTGGCCTATTCTGTACGCTATCGTGGGCAGATTTAAAACGTGAACAACAGTACCCATGGATGAAAAGAATTGGTTGAAAGCCCCTATAAGTATAATTAGAACATTAGAATGTTGGAAGCTCCATTGAAAACAATGGAGTGCTCCGGGCTTATAATGGCTGGTATAAGCCCGGAGCTCCAACATTCCAATGCTTCTTTGTGGCTGTGAACAAAGGCTTCAGGGAGCCTGAGGGGATTTCAATCCCCTCGGGGTCCCTGAAGCCTTTGTTTAATTTGTTAGAACATTCTGCCCTCTAGTGGCAGAATGTTCTAATAGCCTTATAGCCCTTCGTAGCAGGGCTATACCAGCTATTAAAGTCCTGCTGCCTTGTTAAAGTCCCTCGCCTTTGGCTCGGACCTTTAACGCTGCAGCGGGCCTTTAATAGCCGATATAGCCCGCTATGGCGGGCTATAAGGCTATATTAGAACATTGGAATGTTGGGAGCTCCATTGAAGACAATCGAGTGGCTCTGGGCTTATAATGGCTGGTATAAGCCCAGCACTCCAACATTCCAATGTTTGTCTTTTTGTTTCTCCATTTTTAATTTATAACATTCTACCCTTAGTGGGTGGAATGTTCTAATAGCCTTATAGCCCTTCTGCCTCAGGCTATACCAGTTGTTAAAGGCCCTCTCCCTCGTTATAGGCCCTCGCCTGCGGCTCGGGCCTATAACTCAGGATCAGGGCCTTTAACAACTGGTATAGCCTGAGGCAGCGGGCTATAAGGCTATAATATAAGTAGGTTTCAACTCAGAACGGACCACAATGGATTGCCTAACAATAAATTCCCTGCTCAAACACCTTATCGTAAATGTTCCTAAATCACATAAAATCTTCTATCCACCAAACCGTGTAAATCCTGACAAAAAAAGCTTCAAACACAAGTTAATTAAAAAAAATCCCAAAACACTCTTTGCTGCTTTTACATGGAACATTCTACCCATTTCGCTGACAATATTCAATAAGGAGCTGGAATTCTCAGAGTCCAAGCATATCCCAAATGGAAAAGACTAACCATCAATCCGCTCCATATATTCTGGAAATCGAATTATCTCCATCTATAATAGTAGGAATATAATGATTCAATCGTCAGGCAACACACTAACTCATTTGACCAATGCTTCAAGAAACTCTTAGAAGGATAGGAAAAGGACTTATTTCAACCCCCCACCACTACACCCCAACCCCCCCATGTAGAACACATGACCCCCTCATCTGCCTCCCCACCACATGCAAACATCTTTTTTGCGCTGCATCTCGTCACATAGACTCTAATGTTTCTATTGAAGTGCAACCTCACTTTTCTTATCAAGTCAAACTCAACCCTTCCCATAACTCCATGCTATCTCATCAGTTGTCCTCTGTCCAAATTATAAACCATGCTGCTCACAATTAAAACGGGAACACGCTGCCATAAGTCCAGCATAATTATCTTCTATATGCTCCCCAGCACACCTCTGTGCCATTGACCTAAAGCCACATGCCAACTCCCATGCTGCACCTCTCTCTATATACTCCCGATATATGAATAAGCTTGACTCTCTCCACTCCAAACTTAAATCCCTTGCGGATACATTCCTACTCTTGACCAACAACTTCTCTTCCTTTGAACTCACAACTATATATCACTCCTCCAAACGCCAGCAGTCACAGCTCTCAATGACCATCATCCGGCCCACATCCTCTTTCACCATCTACATTCACTGCAACAATTAGGATCCACATCCCAAGAGCCACTCAACGTAGTAATGTGATGCAAGATTGTAATGTGAAGGATTTAAGATAGAATGTATGATGAAGATTCTGTGCTGGAATGAAAGGGTTTGGAATACAAACAAGTAAGTTATATTGAGCTACTGGAGGAAAGAAGCAGCATTGCTGTACGTGCTGAATAAAGAAGTTAAAGCCCACTTTGGAGTTCGAGTTATATGTTGTGGGCTGTTACAATGGTGAAAATCGGAAGAGCACCATGCAGAGTGCAGTATTTGTAGAGACTGACAGTCACAGCACACACCTGCAGAAGCAAGGATGGTTGTGCTCTGGGCTGCAGTTGGTACTGAAGCTCGCTGCACATCTTGTGGCGAGTGCTGGGAAATCATTACTGGGAAAGCTGTTATGAAGCACGCACATGTGCGTTAGATGGATGTTCAAATCGGACCACCATATCGAAATCAGGCATACACGCTGAGCATGTATAAGCGGTGGAAGTGCTCTATTTTGCCCAAATTGAATGTGGGGAACACAATTGCCTGAGAATACTAAGTGAGATAGGGATTTTAGTGTGTCAATTTCTACAATTGTACAGATTTGACAGGAAATGGTATTTAAGGCCTAGAAATACCAAAATATCGCGAGATCTTAGTCAAATCTTTGTGGCCATCTTAAAGTCAGGCATCATTTTTTTGACTTCATTAAGAATTACAGGGACAGCATTTTAAAGTCAGGCAAAACACTTTTCTTCATCAAAAAGCTATGTTTTAGTGGCAAATCATAATATTGACATAAAATAAATAAAAGTGTTGTCTAGAGAGGACACAAGCAGTGAAATAATATATATGGATACAGAAACATATAATGATGAAGAAAATGGGGAAGTGTCCCAAGTATAGTTTTTCCAACGCAGTTACCATTTGATATATCAGATCAACACAATATTGTGCACAGATGGGAAAACTGGAGAAGAAAATTTGAAAAAAATTTTAAAAGCCACCTGCAAAAGAAATTCTGTCGAACAGGCAAAAGGAGCAATCTGAAAGACTGTTTATGATGTGTGAAGAAGATGAGGTCAAACAAATTAACATGATAAGAAGGGACAATATAAGGAAAACATATACAATGGTTGGCCCTCAGAAAGTTCCATTTGTCCTGGACAGTGGAACAACATGCAACATTATGTGTATCACTGAATATCACAAAATGAAGGAACAACCCCCTTTAAGTCCATCAAATGTCTGTGTTTTTCAATGGGAGCCAAGCATCCTGTTTCTTGCTTAGGGAAATTTGAAGAAATGCTACAATATGGAGATACAATCTGTAAAGTAGAGATACATGTATTAAAGGGCAAAGTTCCTGGCCCATTTTTATTAAGCAATGTCACTGCTCAAGCCATGGGTTTCTTAGCAATGACTTGTAATGTTATGACAGATCGTCCTGTATTAAGAAAATATCCAAAATTGTTCAATGGGTTAGGTAAATTAAAAGATAGAATGATTACGTTACATATAAATGAAGCGGTGAAACCAATGGCTCAAACGCACAGAAGAGTTCTGATACAGTTGTAAGCAAAAGTAGAAAAAGAAAGAAAGTGACTACTTAAACAAGACATAATTGAACAAGTCACTGACCCAATGCCATGGTATCACCCACTGTAGTGATTCCCCAAAAATATACTGAAGACATCAGGATTTGTGTTGACATGAGAGTGCTTAGTACAGCAATTGAAAGAAAAAGGTATTCAAGCCCACATTTAAATGATATGATCAGTAATATCAATGGTGCTACTATTTTCTCAAAGTTGGATCTATGTAAAGGGTGTCATCAATTGGAAATTGACAATCAGTCAAGATATATCACGTAATTCTCTATGCATCTTGGATTATTTAGATATCAGAGATTAAATTTTGGCATATGTTCAGCTGCTGAAATTTTTCAAGAAACTGTAAAGAACATAAGACCTGTAAAATATACCATGAATTACAGCGATGATATTCTACACTTTGGAAAAACGCAAGAAGAATACGATCAGGCATTAGATGGAGCATGTCAACAACTCATAAAGGCTGGTTTGACGCTTAATTTAAAAAAAATGTGAAATAAAAAACCTGAGTTAACATTTTTTGGTCATATATTTTCTAATGAGGCCAGATCCAGTCAAAAGAGTGTTGCTAAATGCAATATTCAGACCTAAAGAGGTTTCAGAATTACGCTCATTCTGAGGAATGGCTAGTTATTGTTCACGCTATGTTAAAAAGTTTGCCACCATAAGTACATCACTTATAGAACTAACAAAGAAAGGGCGAAAGTTCATTTTGAATAATGAATATGAATATGAGCATGCTTTTAAAAGAATAAAAGAAGAAATATCGTCTGCAGCAAATTTGAAGTACTTTGATCCAAAGTTATGTACAGAATTGGTGGTGGATGCCAGTCCTATAGGACTTGGTGCAATATTAGTACACACAAGCCTGGCAGAGAAACTTCTCGATATGTGGTTTCACATGCTAGTAAAAGCTTGTCTGATGTTGAACAAAAATATTCTCAGCCCGAAGAGGAAAGCTTGGTGGTTGTCTGGGCCTGTGAGCACTACCATGACGTCCAATATGGAAGGCCATTTGTGATTATGACAGATCATCAAGCGCTCATTTCTATTTTTGGAAACCCAAAATAAAAATTACTCCTACAGATTGAGAGATGGGGAATGAAATTAATGGATTATAACATTTAAGTCATTCATAAACCAGAAAAATAGTACAATGCAATAGATTATTTGTCTGGTAAAAACTGAAATGAAACAATTGGAGGCAGAGGAAATCATATGTTTCACAATTAGGTCGGCAGTGCCAGGAATTATTTCAGAGAAAGAATTAATTGAAGCATCACACGATGAAACAATTCAGGAAGAAACAAAATCATACCTGAGAATAATTGGAGATTGATAAACAATGCAACTCTATTTCAATCTAATATAAGAAAATATGATATTTTGGTATTCAAGAATATACACTCTGAACTATCTGTGGCCTCATCTGGAATACATTAGAGAGGTATAAATTGATCGTTCCTTCAAACTTACAAAGGCGTGCAGTTAATTTGGCCAATGAAAGCCACAGAGGCGTCTGCTACAGACAAAAGTTTTTCGCAAAAAAATGTGGCTTCCTAGGTTAGGCAGTCAAGTAGAAGAGGTGGTCCAGACTTGTCACTTATGTCAATGTACTACCAAAGAAAGAGTGATGGAAGAATTACACATGTCTGAGTTGGCAAATGCTTTATGGTCTAATGCAGCTTTTGATTGTTATGGACCACTGGATTTAGGGCATTATTTAATAGCAATAATCGAGGAGTATTCCCATTTTCCCATTGTAAAAGTGGTGTTGTCAACGCCTGCACCAGTTGTGCTTCCTGTTCTTGACGAAATATTTTCCACTTGGGGAATGCCAAATGTATTGAAAACAGATAATGGGCCACCTTTCAGTGCTAATAAATTTCAGAAATGTATTATTTATTTGGGGATAATGCACATAAGAGTAACTCCAATGTGGCCTCAGGTGAGTGGAATAGTGGAAAGGCTAATGGTCACCATTAAAAAGGTTGTGTATAGGGCAAAACATTTACAGATTTCAATAAACCAAGATCTATGTCAAGTTCTACGTGATTATCAAAATACTCCTCATGGATCAACTGGGAAATGCCCTTTTGGTCAATCTCGGTTACCACATCTCCCAGCAAATCCGCCAAAAGATCATGCTGAGATAAGGGACAAGGAATCGAAAAACAAAATTAAATATTATGCGTATTGTAAAAGAAGCATTCAAGACCAAGAATATCAAATAGGTGACTTGGTGCTAGTCAGACAACAGCAAACAAGGAAGTCGCAAAGTAGATTTCATCCTAAACTTATGGAAGTGACCTAAATTCAAGAACAGAGGTTACAGCGAAGAATGAAAACAGAATAGTAACAAGAAATAAAACTTTTTTCACACAAATTAAAGGAAGAGTTAATGTGCAAGAAAATATGCAATTGGATAATCAACAAGGCGAACAGTCACTTAGAAAATCTATAAGGATTTCAAACAGACCAGATCGATTGAACATTAAGTATTCAGATATATTTATATATATTTTTTTCCTCTCTCTTCTTCTTTCTTCTGAAAAAAGGGGAGAGGGGGAAATTTAGTAATGTGATGTAAGATCAGAATGTGAAGAATGATAGATGGGATGCATGATGAGGAGTCTGTGCTGGAATGAAAGGGTTTGGAATATATACAAGTCAGTTATAAAGTGCTACTGGAGGAAAGAAGCAGTATCGCTGTGCGTGCTGAATAAAAAAGTTCAAGCCCACTTTGGAGTTCGAGTTATATGTTGTGGGCTATTACACTCAAGATCCCCGAGATAAATCTACCAATGATCTGCTACTCTCCTACTATGTAGGCTCTAACTCCCCTGTTCCGACGCTAGGATTCCCATCATCGCAAGAAACAGAACCTTTCCCCAACAGAATCTGGATTATTATTTCTTCCAGAAACTTGGCTTACAGACTCATCTCAACCCCATCTTGACCTTCTCATCCCATCAGGTTAAGAAATTATCCTAACCTAGGAATACAGAGGGAAGGGGGAAAGGAGTAGTGGCAATTATCCACAGAAACCTTGATTCGGTGTAAGCCTGTAAAAGCATTCCAACCATCAACCTCCAATGCTTATCTGTAGAAGTAAAAACACTGAAACTGAAGCCCACAGTATTACACATCATCTACCATCCACTAGTAGAAAACGGTTTGTGGAACAAATGATCCTGTTCCTCGCAGAAAATACCACCTCCACTTCTTCCCATGTAATTTAAGGAGACTTCAGTTTCCACTGATGTAACCAGCTAGATTTTATTGCCACACAAAATTAATTATGCTTATTCTATAATGACCTGGAAAAATCCTTAGTTTCTACCTATAAAAAACGAACAGTGAACTGATTAATCTCAAAAAGTAACCGTCAATACTGACTCTCCCATCTAGACAACTTCTTAATATCCTATTAACTTCTATGCACTAAAACAATATCTTGGGGTCAACTCAAATGCTCACAGGGCTGGATCAGAAACTTCAGCGACATTAACCTTTACGCCTGAAAAGAAAATTTATGTAAATCCCAGCTTGTCCCCAACTCCTCAATATCCATCCACTCTCATATTAGAGACGACAGACAAAATGGCCCCTTTGAAACAAAAATATGTTAAAGACAAAGTCAGGAAATGGTTTTCCAAAGATTACTTTGAAGAACAGAAAGCTCTCACACTAAATGAATGCGCATGGCACAAAACCCTCAAAACTGAATTTATTAATTTTACGCAACAAACACAAAGAAGACACAAATACATTATGGAAGCAAAGGCAGACAATGTCACATCCAATACGGACTTCTCTAAAAATCATTGTCGAAAAAAATTGTTCAACCTCATCAGAAATCTACCAATCCACTTGTAGCCCAAGGTATCCCTAACACAAGAACAGTGCAGCAAACCATTCTTCAAATTCTTTTACAACTAAATCAAAATGATTGAGCTCTCTGGATTCCATAACTGACTCTTTCAATCAAACAGCTACCATGCAACTCTCCAATTACATGGTCGAATCTCCAGGAAACAACCAACTCTGATGTCATATTGACAAACACCAACCTAAAACATTCCAATCACTGTTCGGATCCGATTCCTGCCCATAATAGTTAGTGAAATCTCTCTTTTTCTCATCCCTCCTGTTAAGGATCATACATGATTCTTTTTCATAAGGCATTGTGCCACAAAGTCTCCAAGTAGGTCAACTTGCCCCTTATTAAAAACTCAAACGCTGAGCTGGCGGACCTGTAGAATTTTCTGTTAATTTGCCCATCTCCTATTCATGGCTAAAGTATTGGAAAGTTGCATGGAGAAACATCAGAAAATCTTAAATCAAAGAAAACAACATGCTCGATCTTTACCAAACTGGATTCAGGCATGGTGAGCAAAAGAATGATGGATTTAACCCAGATCTCTTGACTGGGGTGAATGTTTGATTTGCTCTGCATTTCATCCATCATCTGTGTGACTTTTTTTCTGATCTCACCTCATCACAGTATCACTCCTATACAATCACAGTTAGACACATCAAACTTTCTCAACTGTAAGCCAATTATTGTGGAGACAGAGATATCCCCAGGTTCCACCCTGGACAAGAAACTACATCTACAGGCACACATCAATGGCCTAGCAAGAAGTGCATAACACAGTCAGACTCCTCCGAAAAACAACCTTCCTTTTTAGCTAAGCATTAAGACAATACTTCAATCCCTAGTCCTAACCAAACTTGACTATGGTATTGGCCTTTTGGCCGGCATCCCCAAAATGCACCTAGCACCTCTCTAAGAAGTACTTAACTCTGCGGCTTGCCTGGTATAAGGCCCCAGAAAATATGATCTCATTTTGCCCAAGTGACCATCCTTAATTGACTCCCTATTGAAGCCAGAAGCCAATTAAAAGCAACTTGCATTAGCCACAAGCCTCTACACAGAGGAATATAAAACTACCTAATCCGCAAACTAATAATTTTGGGTGGATCCCAAAAACTGAGAAGAGTAGACTCTTCAACTGGAAACTCCTCTCTTCAAAAAACCCCATACTCTGACTCAATCCTTCTCAGACAGCACATCCAAGATCTAGAAATTCATCCCAGTGTTAAGAAATAACCTCTCTCATGCTATCTTCAAGAAATAGCTCAAGTGCCTTCTCTTTGTTTGCTACTTCCAGTCTCAGCTTGACTCCATTCTGACACTCCACCCGTTGGTCATCAACTTAAGTTGAGAAAGAATGCACAGAAGCTATAAGAATGACTTTGAGGAGGCACTAAACTGTTTGCATCCACCATCCTCTAACCTATATTTTACCTGCCCTGCTTTCCTATTACATTACAGATCTACATACACTGGACAAACTCCTCCAGACTCTGCAAATTATCTTTTAACCCCATTGTGTCATTTATAAAGATATTCAATTTGAACATTTGGAAGCATTCTGATACCAACAAGGGTATGGTTCACACTATATAAAACCGCAAACAAATATATAATTTAGGTAAAATTAAAAGGTATTGGGCAATGCCAGAGTAAAAAAAACACAAAAAACCTATTTGAAACTGGAGGCTAAAAATTAAGTCCTTATCCTCAGATTGATTCATGGGAGCAATGCAAGTGCATCAAACAGAATATAGTATAGACTATGAGTGGCCTGCATTTAATTTAGAAAAGCTCCAACCTTCCTATTGAAATTAAAACTTACAATATTTCATTTAATTCACAAACAAATATAAACAAAAGTCATTTATATATTTTTTGATGAATACTTGCGTCTGTATTTTTTATGTATTATTTTACAGTTCAAATTATTGAAAATGCTTAGGCCGGGGTCCCAAGCTTCCAGTAATTACTCAGTGGGAGTCCCCAGATTCCAATAATGATTCAGTGGGCATCCACGGGATTTAGTAAATATTAAGTAAAGAACCACAGAAGTCAAAAGATTAAGAACCACTGATGAAAAGATTAGCTAAGCAGTGTTGTATATTAATGAAATAATCAAAGGTTAAAAATAAGTTATAGTTAGGAAAACTATTTATTTCTTCTATACAATTCTAACTTACACTATACAAACATTAGAAATTCTAAAGTTATAGTTATAACTTTAATTTATATTTTACGCACCACCTTCAATTTAATATAAGACGTGCACCTCCATACGCAGTCTTGTCCTACTCTCACCCGTCCTACTACATTAAATATATATACTACATAACTTATGGCATGTGAAATGATAGCATTGATAACAACACTTATGACATCTTAAATTACATCAATTGTGAGAACAGCGCATGGTAGAATGGCGTGTTATAGTTAATGCAATGTGGCGAACAGAGTGGCATAGAGTGTAATAGCATAGAATGGAGCGGTGTAAGTTGGAGTAGCATAGTGTAGAACTGAATAGCGTAGAGTGGAATAGCATACATTGTAGTGGCCTAGACTTGAGTGACACAGTGGAGTGGGTAGACTGGAATACCATACAGTGGAGTGGCAGAGTGGAGTAGCATACAGTGCAATAGTGTACAGTGGATTGGCGTGGACTAGGGTACAGTGGAATGTTGCAGAGTGGAGTGGCACAGAGTGGAGTGGCACAGAGTGGAGTGGCACAGAGTGGAGTGGCACAGAGTGGAGTGGCACAGAGTGGAGTGGCATTCGGTGGAGCGGCATTCGGTGGAGCGGCATACAGTGGAGCGGCATACAGTGGAGCGGCATACAGTGGAGCGGCATACAGTGGAGCGGCATACAGTGGAGCGGCATACAGTGGAGCGGCAGAGTGAAATAGCGGAGAGTGGAATAGCGGAGAGTGGAATAGCGGAGAGTAGAGGGTCATACAGTGAAGTAGAGTAGAGCGGAATGGCATACAGTCGAGAGGCATAGAGTGGATTTGCCTACAGCGGAATGGCATACAAAGGAATAGCTTATAGTGGTGGAGTAGAGCGGAGTAGAGTACAGTGGAGTGGCATACACAGGAATAGCCTAGAGTGGAGAGGCATACAGTGGAGTGGTGGAGAGTGGAATAACAGAGTGGAGGGGCATAGCCAGGAGTGGCATACAGTGGAGTGGCAGAGTGGAATAGCATATAGAGGAGTTGCATACAGTGTAATAGCATAGAGCGGAGTGGCGTAGAGTGGAGTGGCATATAGTGGAATATTAATGCAAAACAATGAAACAGCGAGCCAAAGCAACAATCGCACCTCCCTCCTTATCACCAATTAATTTGGAAATATAACGTAGAAAGAAACATTGCGTGCACATCCACTGCACCTGCTGTTTCAAGAGGTGCGAATGTTGTTGAGTAGAGTAGAGTAGAGTAGAGTAGTGTAGAGTGGAGTGGAGTGGAGTGGAGGAGTGTAGAGTAGAGTGGAGTGGCATAGAGTGGAGTGGCATAGAGTGGAGTGGCATAGAGTGGAGTGGCGTGGAGTGGCATAGAGTGGAGTGGCATAGAGTGGAGTGGCATAGAGTGGAGTGGCATAGAGTGGAGTGGCATAGAGTGGAGTGGCATAGAGTGGAGTGGCATAGAGTGGAGTGGTACAGAATGGAGTGGTACAGAATGGAGTAGCGTACACTGGAGTGGCATATAGTGGAGTAGCATAGAGTGGGGTGGCGCAGAGTGGCGTGGAGTGGCATGGAGTGGAGTAGGGTAGAGTGTAGAGTGGAGAGTAGAGTGGAGTGTAGAGTGGAGTGTAGAGAAGAGTAGAGTAGAGTGTAGAGTAGAGTGTAGAGTAGAGTGTAGAGTAGAGTGTAGAGTAGAGTGTAGAGTAGAGTGTAGAGTGGAGTGTAGAGTGGAGTGTAGAGTGGAGTGTAGAGTGGAGTGTAGAGTGGAGTGTAGAGTGGAGTGGTGTAACAGAGTGGAGTGGCATAGAGTGGAGTGGCAGAGGGAGTGGCATAGAGTGGAGTGGCATAGAGTGGAGTGGCATAGAGTGGAGTGGCATAGAGTGGAGTGGCATAGAGTGGAGTGGCATAGAGTGGAGTGGCATAGAGTGCAGTGGTACAGAATGGAGTAGCGTACACTGGAGTGGCATATAGTGGAGTAGCGTAGAGTGGGGTGGCGCAGAGTGGCGTGGAGTGGCATAGAGTGGAGTGGCATAGAGTGGAGTGGCATAGAGTGGTCTAGCAGACAGTGCAGTGGCACAGAATGGAGTAGCGTACACTGGAGTAGCGTACAGTGAAGTGGCATATAGTGGAGTAGCGAAGAGTGGGGTGGCACAGAGTGGAGTCAAACACAGTGGAATAGGGTAGAGTGGATGGCGTAGAGTGGAGTAGTGTACAATGGAGACGCATGGAGTGGTGTGGAGTGGCACTGAACAGGGTAGCATACAGTGGACTGGCATAGTGGAATAGCCCTAAATGTGGTGGCATACAGTGGAATGACGTGGAGTGGCGTACAGTGGAATAGCATAAAGTGGAACAGTGTTCAGTGGAGTAGGTTAGAGTGGAATAGCATACAGTGGAGTGGTGTAGAGTGGAGTATCATAAAATGGAGTGGCATACAGTGCAACAGTGTAGAGTGGATTGACGTAGACTGGAGTGTCATTTAGGGGAGTAGGGTATAGTGCAATAGCATACAGTGTAATGACAGAGTGGAATTGCATACAGTGGAATAGCGTAGAGTGCAGTGGTGTAGAGTGCAGTGGTGTAGAGTGCAGTGGCACAGATGGGAATGGCATAGAGGGGAATAGCAAAGAATGGAGTAGCGTACAGTGGAGTGCCATAGACAGGAGTGGCGTTGAGCGGAGTAGCGTGCAGTGGAGTGGCATACAGCGGAATAGAGTGGAGTGGCACACAGTGGAATAGCGTAGAGTGGAGTTGCAAACAGTGAAATGGCGTAGAGTGGATTGGAGTAGAGTGTAGTAGTATACAGTGGAGTGGTGTAAAGTGGAGTTGCGTCGGGCGGAGTAGCATACAGTGGAGGGGTATGCAGTGGAACAATGTAAAGTGGAGTACAATGGAATAGTGTAGATGGGAGAAGCGTACACTGGAGTGGCATACAGCAGAGTGGGGTAGAGTGGAATAGCATAGAGTGGAGTGGCACACAGTGGAATAGCATACAGTGGAACAGCATAGAGTGGATGGGCGTAGGGTGGAGTAGTGTACAATGGAGTGGCGTACAGTAGAATAGTGTAGGGTGGAGTGGTGTACAGTAGGTGGTGTACAGTGGAGTGGCATAGAGTAGAGTGGCGCAGAGTGGAGTGGAATACAGAAACATAGCATAGAGTGGTATGGTGTACAGTGAAGTGATGTAGAGTTGAATACTGCTGAGTGGAGTAGCATACAGTGGATTGGCGTGGAGTGGCATAGACTCGAGTGGCAAACGGTGGACTGACATAGGATGGAGTGGCAAACAGTAGAGTAGCGTATAGTGGAGTGGTGTAGATGGGAGTGCCGAAGACTGGAGATGTTACACTGCAGTGGCATACAGTGGAATAGCAGAGAGTGAAGTGGTGTACGGATGTACATAGAATTTCACAGGAATGTTCAATATGGTGTGCAGAGTAATGCAGGTTAGAGATTTGTGCTGCTTTGCGTTTCTCTAGATTTACCAAGCAATGCAGGGCCAAGCATGGTGGCCTTGTGTTGCTTTGTTAATATGACTTAAGTATTGTGCTGCCCGTACGAGACCATGCTTGATGCAAGGGTAACGCAATTGAATAATACATCTCAGCCTTAGTTATCTATTGGGCCACAGTATGCAGCACTACCTTTGCAGTATACCGTGGTGCATTGCAATGACAAGGCAGTATATAATTGGCTAATGGCTGTCTTTACATTATTAAAAGGCAACCATATTATTTTTACTACTCTTTGCTTGTGTTCTGGGTTATGGCCTTAGATATAGGTAAGCAGTAGATTTCATTGTTTTTCCCTACCTATTATCACTTTGCTTAATTGGTAATATGTAAGGAACTTTATTTTTATATAGATTTTTTTTGATGTTTACGAAGTGCTGCGCTAATACCTAGCAAGTACCATGTTTTTAAAAAAAAAACTTTTTTTAAGTAGAGCAGTAATTTGTAGGTATTACCGCGCAACTGCGTGGACTTTTTAGTAAATAATAAAATATGTAAAAATATACACTGTAGTAGACTATATCTGTGAAATATAGTGTAGTACATTGCAATTCTTAAACTGTTTACATATTTATATTATTTTTATAAGTACCACAGTATTTCCCTGGAAATATTGTGGTACTCCATAATTATTTTTTACAACATATAGAAACTATATATAATTTTTCCCTACCTATTAACACTTTAAGTGGTAATAGTTAGGGGGAAATGATAAAACCTAATACCTATAGCTAAACTCCTCACCCAGAACATGGAGAAAGTCGCTTTAAAACAACACGGCTGGCTTTACAAAAGTTAAAGGCCATCATTAGCCAATCACATCATGACTTGTCGTTGTCATGTACTGTGGTAGTTTCATGAATACCATGAAATTTTGTGAAACTACCATGACAACACATATCATGGAGTGAAAATGCCTTATACCTTAAACAAATACTTACCTGTGGTACCCAAAGGACCACCTGCACAGCATAATGTATAATCCTGCCAAATGTCAAGGAAATCTGTTCAGCTGTTTTTGCACTACATCCAATACAAAAGTCTATGGAAAATGCATTGGTGGAAAAACGCGTTTTGGGACCCAATTTTATCTTTGCACTCCCTTGGCCAATCAGGGTGAAACTTTCCATCCTCCGTCAATGTAGAAAAAACTATAGGTCTAGAAAGGTTTGTGAAGATTTGTCAAACGGGGTAAAAGTTATTAGCGAGCAAACATTTGAGGAATTCCTACACCTGGGAATCCTAACTATAACTAAAGAGTGGAGATATATATATATAATATATTTCCCAACTTTGTCCACAAACAAAGCTGCACTCTCGTGAGAATCAAATCCAATCAGGACAAAACAATTCTTGGAATCCATGCTTTTAATGCCCTTGCCTTACGCGTTTCAGATTTCCTTTAATCCTTGATCACAGGCTGCATGCGGTATCTGCAACTGCTCTGAACCACTGCCCCCAAGTGGGCCTCACAGGTGAGTTGATTTACAGTTGCATGCTGGTACTCGTGGTTGCAATTATACTTTCCCTTTAGTGGGTGTTGCAGATGCCAGCAATTTTAAAAGTTTCCACGGAACGTAGGAGTTTTGAAATAATAATTTACTTGGGACAAAAATGTTAACCCACTGGAGTGTGATGGAAACTCTTAAAATTGCTGGCATCTGCAACAATGGACTTTTGGGCCCTACGATCTGCTGGCCTTGCAGCAGTAATCCATCTCTGCTCTCACTCAGCTCATTTCTCATTCTCCATACCGGTTGTCGTAAGGCCCGTTCCTCTAGCATCAACGACTTTGCTCCGTCTAGAAAGTGTTGCCACTGACGTTGGACCGAAGCCTCCTTCGCTTCTGTTATGCCGCCATCCATCTTGGACGCCTCATGGATCTCATCAAGTGTGATTGCCTTGTGCCATGCCTCTTCCAAAATAATTCGCACAAAGCCTTCGGTAACCTCTTCTTCCGCCTCCAGATGTTCAGATTCTTCGGGGGAAAGATGCCTGGACAGGTAGTCAGCTGAGTTGCCGGCTCCAAGGCGGTACACAATCTGAAAGGCATATGCTTGTAACTGCACAACCCATCTCTCGATTCTCGGAGGGGCCAGTGAAAAATGGGATGAGGGTCTTGTGATCTGGCACCACTCTAAATTCATGAGCACACAGGTAGAGATGGAAGTGATGACAGGCCCATCTGATCGCAAGGGCTTCACGCTCTATTTGGACATAGCACGTTTCAGTGGATGAAAGCGTGTGACTGGCATATGCCACTGGTGTACACTCTTGTCCTCTGTTCTCTTGCAGGAGCATGGCCCCTACCCCTACCAGGCTGGTGTCAACCACTAGTTCCGTATTTTGCAGAGGGTGGAAATAGGGCAAGGTGGCCTTTACCAACAGTGCTCCTTTGATGGCCTGGAACACCTTCTCCGCCTCTGAACTCCAGCTCCACGACGTGCCTGTTTTCATGAGATTCCACAGAGGTTCCGTGTTTGTAGCCAGGTTCGGGATAAATCTCCCACAGTATGTTGCCATCCCCAGAAAACTGCACACTTATGTTGGGTTCTGGGGTATGGGCGGTCGCGTATTGCCTCTTCCTTCTTAAGGTCCACCTTGAGCCCTTCCCTGGAAAATACATATCCAAAGAAATCGATTGAGTTCTGATAAAAGGAGCATTTCTTTTTGTGCAACATGAGACCACAGTCTGCCAGTCGCTGGAGGTTAGCCCTCAGTCAAGCATGATGTTCTTCCAGGCTCTCGGAATATATGCGGATGTTGTCATTTAGATTAATTATGCCCATCAGCCCAGAGAGCTTCTCTGATAGCATTATGAAAAATCTCTACCGAGGAGATTCCAAAACGGAGCCTTTTGTAGCTTCTGAGACTCAAGTGTGTTGAAAAGGTCATAATGTAGCGACTCTCCAGGGCAAGCTCAAGCTGGTGATATCCTGAATTAAGTTCCAGTTTAGAGAACCACTTAGCCCCATTGAGATCTGCAAGTATGTCAACCATCATTGATGTTGTGTCTTTCTCTTCGAATGGCCTAGTTTGGAAGCCTCAAGTCCACATATAACCGCATTGCACCTGGCTGCTTGGGTTTTGGTGCGATAACAAGCGGCGATACTCATGGTGTGGACCCGACACATTTTCGAGCTCCTGCAACTCCCGCTCCACCAGTGGCTGCAGATGAAATGAGACTCGTCAGTGCCTAAGCGCGTTATGCTTGAAGGAGTCATCAAAGTGCAGCTTTACTTGTTGACCTATCAACTTGCCTAGACCCTTAAATAGCTGTGGAAATTCTGTCAGCAAATCGTCTGCATGTGATTCATGCATCGGTTTCGCAAAGAATACCAACTCCAGATCTTCTGTTGTGTGGCACCAGAGCAGTGTGTCTTTCCTGCCTTTCAATACGTGAAACTTCACCCTGGTGTATCGGCCCTCGCACTTGCATCAACCTCAATGGTTCTTCTTCGAGGTAACGGTTCGAGTTTACCATAGGTGCAAATCTTTGAAAGGCTAGATGACAGTGGAGGGCGTAGCCCGAGTCGCTCTAACTGCTCGGAGTCCATCACATTCACAGACGCCCTGGTGTCTTTAAGGGCGATCACTGGAGTGTCTCTTACATGGAAGGCGCACATGGGTGGAGGTCGTCTCTTGCGGCCGGGTATCCCTGCAAAGAAAATTACAAATACATCGCCATCTTCATCATCTTTTTGAGTGCCTGCCCCTTGGTGAGGAAATGTCTCAGTTTCTGCGGTGTCTTCCAGCATGAGCTGACGCAGAGCTGCCAAGGTTCTTTTGGGGTATTCACCCCAAGCTGTTGCTTCGCGCTTCTGCACACCTTTGCGAAATGGTTGGCGTTCTCGCACCTTGAGCATGCCTTTCCTGTCACAGAGCACACTCCTGGGTTCTTGTGTTCTAAGCCACAGTTGCCACAGCTTCCACTTGGTGACCTAGTGTTCCCTGCTCGTCACCTTCTGACTCCCCATGATGGAGGCAGATTTGAACAGAGCTGCCTCCATCTATTCTGTGCAACTGTTCGATAGGTCATGCGAGCGTACCAGGATCAGAATCTCATTGAGCAAGATCCCGGTTGTTGAAGGATGAGCCACCATAGTGTTGCTGACTTGCAGCCCTGTATGACCTGTGCGCATAGCTTCTCATGTTGGTTGATGCCAGTGCATGTGCTGGCTAATTTTCATTGGCCGGTACAGAACATGTCGATAGACTCTCCATCCATCTGTTTGACCTGGTGCAGCTTAAAGCATTCGTAATCCAGATTGAGTTGCAGATCGAAATGCTTGTTCAGGGTGGTGATGGCCATGTCATAGTCCAAATCATCTCCCAAGTTCGGCAGGGTCTCGAATAGTTTATATAGTTCATCACCCCAAAAATGCATTAACAGCAACTTCACCACGCCGTCAGTTTCCCGCATGGCGCAGAAGTAGTGTCAACAACCTCCAGCTGGGTGCTGATGTGGCAGGGTCCAACAGTTGGCTAAACATTGGCAGTGTAGTCACTGAGGCATGAGCATTTGGGGCCGGAGTGGGGTATGTAGGGGGCTAATGCTGCTCACTCATGTTGGAACACATCAGAGTCACTGTGAGTATGTTGTTTTAAGGGCAGATGGCACGCTTTCTGGAACCTGGCTGCCTGTGGGCAAGTGGGGCAAACATGCCTGTGCGGGAGGACAGGGCCCCTCTTCTGTTCAGTGTGGACCAGGAGACATGGTAGTCACAGGCACTTTCAACTCCTCCAAATCTCCAGTTGCAGGGACTTCCAGGGAACACACCTCTTCTGCCCGCAACTGTCCGAGTCATGAGGGGTACCTCAGAGTGCCATCCCCACCCTATGGAACATCAGGCTGCCGAGGAGGGGGTCACCACTTTAAAGCAGCACCAGCAGCGCCAGTGCATGGAAGGCCCCAGGCAAACTGCTTAATTCAGCCCTCCGGCGGGAGAGAAAAGACCATGTGGCTGCTGCACACAGCCAGGCAGGGCAGACTGAGCCAGGAAGTGGGGAGCGGCGTCACGGGGGGCAGCAGCCCTGACTCTCAACCGTCACGTTCTGGAGGGCAGAGTTCCTGCACTGTGATTGAACGTGCCTTGCAGTAGAGCATGCGATCCGATGGGAAGGCCTCTATTGGCCCCGCAGTGACAGACGTGAGATGGCTGGAGGTGCCGCAGCACATGCCAACCAGGGATAGCAATGGGTCGCAGGTGAAGGTTGGCAGCACAGACGGCAAACAGGACACGCTCATTGGCACCCGCGTGACACCTCAGGGGTGCAACGGCTCATTTGCCATCAGTTTCCCTCTGCCCACACAGGAAAGCGTTATGGACGGCAGCAGGCAGCTGCTGTGGCACAGCAAACTTCACCATCAGCAGTTTAGGGCCAGCAGGGAGGGGGCACTAAACAACGTGGGGTTGCTCCGGTCTCATCGCCAATGTGGACAGGGACCGCTAAGCATTAGACTAGGCCCCTCTGTACGGTTCAAATAACGCAACACTCACTCTGGATAACTGTTGTTGGCTATGGTCACAAGCGACCTTAAGGCCTTTTATTTATATCCTTGGAGTGTGCATGGCCCTTGGATTAAAAAGTGGGTACATTGTAAGGTAGATGCCGGGTGGCTCTCTACAATTGGGTTGGAGTGTGAAAGGCAAACCGCAAGTTACATCTGCAGTATCGCAATTAGAAAGGTCCTTCTACGAAGCCATTAAATGGGTTTTGGAGGGGCAGAAACGTTAAGCGAGAACCATCAGTTTAAGCAGCGTGTGATTTTTCACACTATTTTGAAACAAGTATAGGAGAGATCTTGGCCATTCTTAAGAGAAATACCTTTCAAGCAAAACCTAGAAAGGAGCAGGTTTGTGTGGAGGTTTAGTTGCAGCAAATTGTTTCCATGTAGATTGTGGTTACGGCGGAACTGTGTTCATATGCCTGAAACATTTACATTGTTTTCCAGGAAGGTAGAAATATTAAGTTTTAAAGCTTTAAAAATAAAGCAAGCAGAACTGAGTGTCCTGCAGGATTGCAAGATGGAAGGCCCCAAGAAAGCAAGAAATAACATAAATAAGATGGGGGACTTGCGGCACACAAAAGGGAGATTTTACAAAGAAAGAGAAAGAATCCTTGTTCATTGTTCTTCACAATTTGGCAGCAAACATTTAAATATTTTAACACCTGGAGAAACATCCTACCAATTACAAAATGTGTGGAGTAGGAGTTCACCAGTATACCATGGTCAACCAAACTGAAGGCTGCCAAAAAGACTGGTAAGATTAGTAGGCAGGTTGTTTTTTTATCCATCAGCTGATAGGCATTACCTATGATGTTGAGCTTAGTTTTACTGCTGAGCCCGCAGAAGAATCCATATTGGTAGTTTTTCATGAGGCTTTAAATCTAAAATTATAATCATTAAATAAATAATTTCACTGTATAGCCACAAATATTTTCCAAGATTAATCCTACAAAAAGCAGGCTAGTGATGGGCTGTTAATTTTCACAGCTGTCCGGGTTAGTCTTAAGGTTTCTGGGAATCAGATTGATAATACAAAATGATAATGCATGCCCATATTTAGGGAGCCATGTATTTTGTCTTGGTCAATGGAGGCATTAATCATGTGCTCCCATAAAATGAGTATAAATAAACTTGATATGGCTATATTAGGGGTATATGATCAAGTTGATAGATCGAGGATTTGTTGAAGATTTTGATTTTCTCCAACTCTCCTTTTATACGTGTTGGACCAGGCCCTTTCTGCAGCGTCACTCCAGATTTTCTCCTTCCTTTGCTGAACCGTTTTTGTGAGCTTTTAGGACTCTGTGCACCTTTCCCTGCTACTCAGTGGTAAAGTGCTTCTGCTCTCTTATCTAAACATTGTACAATTGGGATACATTTGATTGGTATAATTAATTTACTTATAAGACCCTAGTATATCCAGGGCCACTGCAATTATGCGGAAGGACACCAAATTATGTGGCAGGATTGACTACATTATAGGGTAGAATGGGGCACATTTTTTGATAGTATTACTTCATTATTTTGTATTTTTACACATGCTAATATTGTCTTGGTGAATATTTCACCTCATTAGTACCGGCTCAGCAATTAAATACAGAAATAAACAACTGAAAGATGATCAGTTAATCATTGTGTAGGGCCTTCCACTGCACGTGAACACGTTGCATCATTTTTAGTAACTTGTGAACCGTTTGAGCGATAAACAGATTTTTTGTTTGTTAAAATCTGCAGATTATTCAGCAGATGATGGATTATGTGGCAAATGGAGCAAATCAATAATTCTGCAAAAAAGTTGCGGCCACAGAAGCGCATAATTCCAGTGGCCCCAGAGTATGTGGTACTATATGTACATGTGCCTGTAAATTAAACGCTACTAGCAGGCTGCAGCACTCATTGTGCCACCCATTACAGTTGCCCTGTAAAACAGGTATCATGCCTCACACTGCAGCACGTAGTGCAGTTTTAAACTGCCATTTCGACCTTGGAAAAGAAACCTTTTGCCAGGCCTAAACCTTCCTTGGCCTAAACCTTCATTTGTAATACTTAAAAGACACCCCGAAGTTAGGCCCTAAAGGTTCATAAAGCAGGGTGCATGGTATTTACAAAGTGGGACACGTGTACTTCAGTTTTACATGTCCTGGCAGTGAAAAAAATCTTAAAGTCGTTTTTTCTGTAATAAGGCTATCTCTCACATAGACTAACACTGGGTTACCATATTAGATTTAATCACTGATAACTTCCATTTTGGAACAGGTAGAGAAATGCTTCTTCTACTCAACTGAATTGTAATTTAAAATCCTCTTTAGTGGTAAAGTCGAATTTTAACTTACTATTCTGAAAATGTCACTTTTGGAAAGTTGCATAAACCAAAAGGAAGATCTCTCAAGACAATAACTACTGTCAATACTGAACAAATAAATTTACCCAAAACAAAAGCATTAATCAGTTGTAAGAATTTTTCAAAAACTCATTTACACAGAATACTTTGTAGTCCATAGCAGTTCAACAGAGACATCTTTTACATAATTATAATAAGAAATGAAGCAAATCCCATAAAATTATGTCAAACAGAGTATAAAGTGCTTAGTGCCATCACCAGTCAGTGATAAAACATACATAGATCATCAATTGCTCATAGAGTACCAATCTAGTTCCATAATTCATCAGGAAAAGATGCTAGAATCATCTTTCAGTACTTGGTTCTGTACACAACTAAAATGGAGTTCAGCAGGGGAGTCCTGGTCATGTATTCTGGGGAACTTAAATGGCATCTCAAAAGTCTATTTTTGGTCTCCCACTGAAAATAGTTAGCGACTACTGCCTCTGCATGGAAATGTCGACACGTTTTGATCCCAAGAAGTAACAGGATCTCCTCCGGACTTGGAACTTGTGTGCCTATGATGAAAAATATGAGGGGTATTACGTTAGTTCACAATATACTATGTGAGCCACCCTAGTAATACATGATCAGTAAATAACTTCATACCTTTATCAAGGTATATGGCTTTCCTGTAGTGTTTTGTGTATTGCTTCCAGACATGGGGACAAAAGAGGTTTAGCTGTGGAGGGGAGTGGGCCTTTCTGACAGGATGGCTGTGGAAGAGTTTTGCCCTGTCCTGATTACACTTCACAGGAGCCTGTCTGCAGCACACAAAAAGGAGCCTGCCACCAGGTCTGCCCTTGGTCTCCCTACACAGTATGAAGCCAAACCCATGAAAAGGGGAAGAATGGACCAAACCCAATTTAAGAGTAGGCCAGGGATTTTTCTACCACACAAAGGCTGGCAGTGGGTATAAATATGGCGCCTTCAGAACCTTTCATCAGAATGCTCCGGGACCTGGGAAAAATACAGAAGAAGGACTATCTTGCTGTCTGAAGAGGGAAGACCGGACCGACTGTACCTGCTTGCCCTGAAACCAGGAACCCCACAAGTGACAAGGGTTAGTTGGCAGACTTCCTGTTTAAGCTACAGGGACACAACACTCTTCCAGAAACCTCCCCCACAACTTATCAGCTGACAAGCACCAACAAGACCTGCCTGAGCCCTCCTCCTGGCCTCTGCCTGGAGGGAGTCCTGATCACCAAGACATGTCCCCCTGGGCCGGGACCGTTGGCTGGCATCAAAGCGTATCTGCTCTTCACGCGGACATCAACCTCCTTGTGACCCCCAAACAGTGCAAAGCTCCCGTAAGGCTCCTCACATGTACTTTGAGAAGGTAAATCCTTCACTGGGCCAAATCTGACCCCTGTATCTGACTCGCGCTCGATCGCGGTCAACCTGAACTTGTGACTTAGTCCTGGTCCAGGGTGATCAGATAACCACAAGTGGTGCATTGGGCTATGTTTAAGGCCAGGTGGTGAACTCCACTCCATTCACGGAGTTTTCTGCACTGCGTACTCCACGGAGCACGCAGAGTTCTTAAAAACTCTTCTCTGCGAAGCGGATTTTTTCCTTGCTCACGCTCTCCAACGTCAAGTTGGCAAGCGTGAGGGAGAAAAATCCACCTCCCGGCAAGATTTCTCGATGCAGGGGGTTCGCGGGTGGTCATGACCGCTCACGTTGAGAAACCTTCCGTTTGCGTTGAGAAAGTTTCCGCTCGGGTAGAAAATCTACTTGAGCGGCAGAAAAGAAGCAGCGCTCTCTTGCGCTGTGCATGGTGCCTTTCGCTTTGATTTTCCAGCACAGGACAAACACCCGGTACTGAAAATCAATGCGAACAGGCATGACCAAGCGTACTCCGCCGGTTGTGGAACTCCGCATAGCGCGGTGGAGTTTTTTGGTCACTTCGCTGTGTTCTGCGTAGTGGACCTATGCAAACTCCGCCCAGGCTTAGCAATGTTTACCTAAAAAAAATTAAAAATTCATACCTCCAGTTCTACTTACAGGATTTTTGTGTCATTTTATTACATTTTAATCTATTTTTCTAAATTTCTTTGGGATTTTTATGTTTTGGTTTCTCTTTATTACTGTTTGAGTGCTGCATAAATACTTTACACATTGCTTCTAAGTTAAACTTGACTGCTTTGTGCCAAGCTACCAGAGGCTTAAGCACAGGTTTAGTTAGTGAGGCTTGTGGCTCACCTGGACAAGGACTGTGTTTATTTGAATGGGGCTTCCACCCCCTCAACTAATTTCTTACAGCAAGGATGTCCAGATAATAATAGGTAATTTCCTAGCGAGTTTGAAGTCATATTGTATTTCACATTGCTCCCCCTCCAATCTCTACAGCTGGCTTAGCCAGGTGGATAGTCAAGTACATCCAGCCCTGCTACCAAAAAGTGAAGAGTCAAAACTGTCCCTCCCAAAGCACACTCCACCCATAATAATTTGCAACCCTGTCTTTCTTAGGCATCATCCTTCAAGCTGACATCTGCAAAGGGCCCATCTTGTCCAGCCCACACTCCTTTACCAAACACTATTCTGTGGACATACTGGCCTGCCAACAGGCTATAGTTGGCTAAATAGTCTTAAGGAGTTTATTTCAGACATCTGCATCGAACACATGCTAGCCACTGCTTTATGAGGGTACTGTTTTTGCTCTATGCGGAACGTGTATCTACAGCCACACGCGCTACGAACAGAAAATGTTACCAATTCTGTGAGCATCTGTTCATAGCGAATCGTGCTGTGGATTAAAATGCATCCACCAGGCTCCACAGAAGCCCATGTTCATCACAGATCCATTCTACTATTTGCTAGTTAACTCTGGACAATGCACATAGCAACCCTTGCTACACTCACTTGGTACGCCATACACATTCTCACCCACTGTGTGAAAAATGAAAAATATATTTTATCCAGGTTAAAATTGTTAATTTAGTCCAGTCACTCAAAGCACACAGTCCTCTCCCTGGAACATTTGCTGAGTTGGCCAATCTTAATGTCAATTGATCTCCCTGGGAACCCTCTGGACTGACATTACACTCAAACTGGCTCATTTAACTGCTAATTGAACTGAGTGGTGCATGCTATTTTTCTGTGAGGGGGACGGCATAACTCAACTTATCAAAGCACAGTGGGTGTTTATTTTCCCATATTCACAAAGTAACCTCTGATGCAGCTTGTAGCAAAGTAGAGGGCCTGACCTCCTCACGGGATGGTAAGCTGTGACTCATCATTGATCTGGCAGCAGCAAATCAAATCCACGCAAATGTTATACTGTTGAGAAAGGTGGTCCAGCCAGCTTTCGCAAAGTGCTTTAAAGGCTGAAAAATATCACAATAATATCAGAGCCTAATACTAATATGTCAAGATGTGCTTACAGGCATTGCAGAGGTTTCATAGAAAGAGGAGCCCAGGACTCCCGGCCAAAGACGAGAAGATCTGTTTTCACTTGCACCAGTGAATTCCCGAATTAAACTTGCCTACCAAAACTTGCTTATCGATTTACTTTAAGACACAGAGGTGCACTGTCCCTTCTGCAGGTGCCTGCTGGCCTATTGATGGAGCCCCCTCTGCTAGAAAAAGCCTAAGGTTCTGGTAGCTAAAAAGACCAGGAATACAAAGGGAGGCTGAATGGCTTGAGAGATAACCTTCTATGAGAACCTGTCTGCTTAACCCCAGCGTCGATATTGGTACTTTCAAAGTGCGAGATATCAATGTACACAGTGCTTAATTTGTGAAACAGAGTGCCAGTGCCCGAAACTCTGCTTAGAAGCCTGCGGCCAGTGCAATTAAATGTCGGAGCGTGGAATACCAAGGCAGGTAGTTTTAAAACCACCTCATACCTCTTCAATCCACTACCAGACACTCCCTCTCCAGCAGGTTCCTGCTTACTCTCTTCGTGATGGTTTTGAGTAATTTCCCTTTTTGTGCTCAGTAAAATAAATGATGAAAATCAAGTGCCGGTCCCTAATAAAAAGTGCCAGTGCCCCCCACTAGCAACCACTGAATCAAATTAAGCATTGAGGGCATAATGGCTAAATGTTATGCTTTGTATGACAAAGAAGGAAAACAGGTGTAGCAATTGTGTAAAAATGGTACAAAGGTTTCTTAACACAGAAGGAGAATGAAAAAAGATTCTAGATTTCACGTCAAGAACTTTCAATTCTATTAAGGACATGGAGATGAGGATTATGCTTCTCATTCTTTACTGATAAAAATACAGAAGCCAATCAACGGTAAACGAAACTTTAAACCACATTTCCCATGAGCCTCATTGACCTTGAACCCAAAGTTCCCCAAATCACAGTCCATCAGTACTTATAAAGTCCCCTGTGACTATTGTCCTTCCTCTTCCTTTGCGAATACAGAACAACTTCAACTGTGTATGAGCGACCTGTCTCCATCATGAATATAGGCAATCAACTGCAACCTCCAGCCAACGGGTGATCACAAACTCGGCACCTCGAAAGATGTCGCTTTCACACCAATCCTTCCATCTTCCATCTTAAACATTAACTGTTCTTGCCTCAATAACATCTATGTTGCTTTGCTCTCTGAACCTGTTGACAAGAAAAACAGTCGTAAAACCATATCTCTCCAAAGAGAAAGCTGGAACCAAAGGGTGGTTTAAAATACAGCATAATATCAGATAGATAATCAGCATGGTAAACAATACCAACAATAATCTCTACAATACAGATTATCAACCTATCCTCGGGTGGGATAATCCTCGCATCCATGCCTTTAATAAAAGTGAAGTTTGTCGCGATAGCTAGAATTTTTTTTATTCTACGTCAGGACTTGAGGTTTCAGATTATGCTGGTTTAAAGCTGTGGTACCACCAACAAAGCGGCATCTACAATTGGTTTGTGATAAAACACCTTACAAGTGGAATTAGATGACCAATCCGCCGCCGCTGCCATAATGTCCTCTAACCGTGACCCTGTGGAAAAAGCTTTCGGCGCCACAGTGCCTCGGACTGAATGTGTTCCAACAGATGCCACATCGATTCCTGCTTCAGACAACCACCATTTGACCCAACGAGCCAGCGTTGCTAAGGCTACTTGAGGATGAAAAGGTTTCTGGAGAGAAGTAAGCAGTTGACCACCTGGCCTCTGCAAAATTCACGGGTACAATCCTCATAAGCCCTAAGGCACTTTATCACACACAATTTGTGGTTATCAGGAAAAGCTGGATAAGTCACAATATGAGTCCATTTTAGTCCATTTGGATATAAGAAAAGAAACTCCAGATGGAGTAAATACTCTACCGGTGATATGCAAAACTTTCATGTCGGAAGCTTACCTACAAGAAATGAGGAACAGAAGCAGGGTCAACTTAGCTGATAGTTGTTTCCTTGTGTGGTCCTCATTTGCTGCCCAACTCCTTAAAATCGGAGAACCACATCTACATCCCACAAAACAGAATACTTCAGTTGGGGTGGACGAATCATCCGGATACCCCTAAGGAGTTTGCAAATTAACGGGTGTTCACCTACATGTCTATCACTCACCTGCGGATGGCCCACAGAAATAGCAGACCAAAAATTATTAACTCTTCTATAGGCTAAACCTTGAGCTGCCAACGCTTGACAAGAAATGAACAATCACCTGCATACTTGCCCCCAAGGGATCAGTATGCCGCTCACTACACCAATGAAGCCATCTGCGCCAGGCAGAAGCATGTCTTTCAAGAGTACTGGCGGCCCAAGACTGGGATAGGAAGAATATAACCGGCTTTGAAATGCCCAGCACTTGCCACAATCTCCTGAAATCCTCCAGACCATGAATGACAACCTGTCCTGGACCACCAACGGGTGGGAGAGACCCAACGGATCCGCCAAAAGTTCCTGGAATGCCTGAATCTGGACCAGTGGGGTGCACAATTGCATCATCGCCACTGGGAACCAAGACTGAGCCTTCCAAAAGTGGGTCACAAGAACCAGTTCCGCATTCTGGCGATGCACCCGAGAAAGAATCCTCTGAATCATTCTGAAAGGGAAAAATGCATAAAGGAAGTTTCCCGCCCAGGGTAGGAGACAGGCATAGAAACTGGCAATCCGTGGGTCCGCCCTCCAACTGTAAAATGTCGGAAGTTGAGCATTCAGGCATGACGCAAAAAGATCTACTTCGCAGGGTCCCCATAGATGGTCCAGGGCTCTGAATATGAGAGGGTGGAGCCTCAAGCTGCTGGAGTCGTGGAGGAACCGAGAGTTCCAGTTCACCACTACATTCGCCTGACCCGGAATTTAATTTGCAGTCACTAATATTTGATACTGCAGGCAGTAATGCCAAAACTCTTGGGCAATCTCCGCTAGGAGATGCGATCCGGTCCCTCCCCAGCATGTTTATGTATCAAAGTGCCGAAACATTGTCCATCCGAAGGACACATTTCACCTTGTGTTGGGTCAGAGTTGGAACCGCAAAAGCCCCCGCTAAAAGTTTGAAGAAATTGATATGAAGATGGAGTTCCTCCGGGGACTATCTGCCCCCCGTTTCCACTGGACCACATCGCGCTCCCCAGCCCCATATGCTGGCATACGACTCTATGACCACTTCCGGAACAGAGGCAAAAATTGCCCTGCCATTCTAGGCATCCATACTGTCCAAACACCTGGAGATTTCTGTTCTGGCTTCCTCTGATAACATTATGTGTTCTGAATAGGACAAGCCTTACTGGAGATGTAGGATTTTGAGGCGCTGCAATGCCCGATAGTGTAGGGGACCTGGGAAGATGGCCTGAATGTAAGACGCCAGAAGTCCCACCAATCTGGCTAAAATTTTCAACGATATAGTCTGAGAGGAAGGGCCTTCCTCAACGTTTTCTTGAAGGATATCATCTTGGTAAGAGAAAGTTTGAGTTGAGCCAATATTGAATCTACCTGGAACCCCAAGAATTACATACTCTGAACTGGAACTAGGAGAGACTTCTCCCCATTGATAATGAAGCCCAAGTCTTGGAGGAGTTGCACTGCCCAAGATAGATGGATCAAGACCGTCTCTCTGCTTTGTGCCATAATGAGAATATTGTCCAGGTATATAATCATGCACACTCCTCTCCCTGCGATACTTCACCACTGGGCCCAGCAGTTTGGTGAAACACCAAGGGGCCGAAGGGAGGCCGAAGGGAAGAGTGGTAAAACTTGTACCACTGCTGACGCCAATTGAACCGAAGAAATCTCTGGTGTGGGATAAAAATAGGGATTGTCAGATAGGCATCTTTCAGATCGAGACACCATCCAATTTCCTTCCTACCATAGCTCCTGCACAAGATGCTTGCCTTCCATTTTGAAGTGGTAATATACCACCCAAGAGTTGAACTGCTTGATGTTGAGCACAAGACGAAAACCTCTAACCTTTTTCTGTACAAGGAAAATTGTTCTGATAAAGCCTTGCGGTGAGGTAAAGAGGGGACAGTGTCGTCTCTTTGGCTAGGAATTCAGTGTCAATAAAATGACTCTGACTGGGCGAAATGGAGAGGGGTGTTCTTCTGAGAGGGGGGGGGTCGCATAAAAGTCCAGTTTGAACCCCTGCACTGTTTCCAAGACCCAGGGACCCTGAGTGATCCTCTGCCAACTGTGCAGGAAATTCTCGACTCTGCCCCCTAGAGTAATTTCAGAAAAAGGTATTATTTTTACCTGTGTTGGAAGTGTCACCTGTTGTGTTTCCACCATGGTAGCCAGTTGGGATGTCCTCAGCCTCCTCCACTGTGTGACAGGTAGAAGGTATTCGAGCCAGAGTAGGACTCTGAACCCCTGCCTCTGAGGGGATGCTTTCTGGGGGAGACTTGTGGAAAACCATGGCCAGATGCCCGGCCTCTGAAGCGTCCGACCCTTGCAAAAAGGCCGCCATTAAAGACCTTCCTGATACAGGACTGAGCCTTGTCCAATGCTGAGAAGGTGGCTGCATACTTGCTCAGATCCTTTACAAACTAGTCTCCGAACAGAAAGCCATTTGCCAATGGGCCTGCTTCTGTAGTTTCCAGCTCGGCCAATTTAGGATCTATTCGCATCAGTAGGGATTTGATCATTCTGCTGACATGGTGCAATTTGCGTTCCCCAGAAGGCATAAAGTTTGTTGAGACCATTTAGCAATACGTCAGGATCTATAGGGGACTTCGACTCTTTGGTTTGGAAAGTGAGCTCCAAAATCTTCGTAAGTGGGCTGGAGAGGTCCAGCAATTTGTCCTGGCAGCCTCGCCAAGCATGATCAATCCCCTTTTTGGGGTCTTTAACGAACTTCCTTAAGATGGTTGCCATATTCGGATCCAGTTCTGGGGTGTCTGCGAGCTTGCCTGTAAGCGACGGGCGTGGGCATTCTGATTGCATGGTCTTGTGCAATTCCCTCTCGAATCCCTTGTTTAAGCGAGCTTGGAGGAACTCTGCTACTCCCGGGCAAGGAACCCAATCTGTGGAATGTGGATGAATGATGTAATCTGGATTAAAGAGGAGATTCTGGTTACGGGGTTCAGCTGGTGTATTAATGTAATGATGAAATTTGCACTTGCGTTTGGAGGCTGTTCGTCTTGAGACTGCTCCAAGTCAGAGGACTGGGAAGAATGAGAGGAAGAGTCCTTCGATCTTTTCCTCGAAAAAGGCCTGAAGGGCCCGGTGATGCCTAATCCTCGTTTACATGTGCCAATTGAACTGAGGAAGCCATCTGCTCCAGTGTTGCAACTTGAGGCCATCCAGCAAGAGCCTTTCTAGGTCAACCAGTGTCAGTGGTATTTACCTCTGGGGTTCGGGGGGAATCCCCGATGAGCCAGTGCTTAATTTCCTCCTCACGTATCTTATGAGAGGGTGCGTAAAAGGGTGACGTGTCCCAATCAAGGCTCTGTTCATGGAGTCTTACATGTGGTTGTCCAGTGCCTCCACCAATCTTTCCTCCACCTGGTGTTCATATGGGACATCAGCATATTCCCCAAAGGAATCATCCTCATTAAAATACTGGGCCATGATGGCCTTAACACGTTTAGTCGGCCCCGTCGGGCATACTGGGGAGAGAGTGGTATAATCTGGAGCACTCGGTTGACTCGCGAGCAGTCCAGTGAGCTGATCGTACCCTTTAAGTAAAGCGTAGCAGCAGCACGCGTGCTCGTCCGAGAAAGAGGACTTGATTCTTCACATTTGAGCTCCGCACACGCTCAAATATGTCGCCGCAACCTCCTGACACTGAAAGGGGAAAGGAGGGAGCACGTTGCCTCGTAAAGCGGCCCGACGGGCCTATCGTTAATCAACACTAATTAATCAAGTACACATGCAGAAAAATTAATGAGCATTTAACTGATGCTGCTGCAGCAGCAAAGAAAGAGGAAGGACAATAGTCACAGGAGACTTTATAAGTACTGATGAACTGTGATTGGTGGAACTATGGGGTAAATGTCAATGAGACTCATGGGAAATGTAGTTTAAAGTTTTGTTTAATGTCGATTGGCTGCTGTATTTTTATCAGTAAAGAAAGAGAAGCATAATCCGAAGCCTCCAGTCCTGACACAGAATTAAATGCAATGTAATATTGAAGGCTAATATGTTACCGGTCATTTGCAGCAATGCATTTTTTTTGTCTGCTAAAACAATGGTACAAATGCTTAAATCAAGATTATCTTTTATTAAATGTTTTGCGACCTTTTGTTCTAAACCTTGGCAGTCCGTTTTACTAAACTTACCATGATATTAGCAGGGAGTCGATTGAAGAGGCATCCATAGCATGACAAGGTATGTAAAACAGAAAAATGCAAACTTCCTGTCATGCGGACAAAACAGGGTAATAGTGTAAGCTCGCAGACAGTAGAACGTCATCTTAAAGGCCATAATAGGACACTGGAAGTTTTCATAATGGGCAGATGTACTCAGACCTCTGCCTCAAAAAACTTAGTAAAGCAATCATGCAGATTTTTCTTCAGTTATTCAAATAATGGCCCCAACTTATGGTACTATTGAAGCATTTCTGTCTATCAAAAATAGACTTTTTTTTATTTAAGGATTTTGAGGTCCAATTTAACTGCAAATAGCTAAGACTTTAGATTGGGTAAATTACCTCTGGCTGTGTTCACTTCAAAATAGTCCCAGGAAACACTGCAAACGGTTTGTTCCGCCCCGATATGAAGGAAACCGGCCTACTTTTTTACTTTTTTTGCCCACTTTATCACAGACCTAGACCAAAGTAGCTAATTCCTTACTTTCGAAATGTGGGTATTATAAACTATTTAATTGCTTTTCGAGTTCTTAAATCAAATAGCACACGACCTCCAGTTTTTGCTCTATCTCACTGTTTAATCTATGACTGGAGAATCAGATCCAACTACATTTTAAATGACTCAAATTCCAATTCAACTAATATTTGTATTTATTTCACTATTACGTGCTTTATAGTTATTCTATATTTTAATTTGTATTTTAACCACGAATGAATTGTATGTACTTAACTCTGCTTATTTATCAATTCGTTATTTATTTTATTCTGGTTTATTTTATGGCTCTATATAGCCCAAAACACTCAGAACTTTAAAAGTGATTGGTTTCCTTAAACAATGTGCGACTAAGCAAAAATATGTTTACCAGCAGACATTTTATAATACGGTGCATTTAAAAATAATGTTACCTACCAGCCGCACATACTTTATATAGTGCAGGCAGTCTTTGGCTTGCTTGCTCTCCAGGGACGTAGTCTCCTAATCCAATGGTGGTGAGTGAAATGAAACAAAAATATAAAGCATCCAGGTAGCTCCACTTTCCTTCAATCAGACTGAAGACACACGCAGGGATGAACAAAAACAGGCATGCCACAAGACTGATGAAAGCAACTCCATGGAGAAGAGTAACCATAATGTTGGAGAATCCAAAGTGAAGCCGTATGTAGCGTATTGGCTTGTCGTGTATCAGGATCAGCAGATTCTGAGATGTGATGGAGAGCACAAACAAAGAGAATGGAATTCCAAAAATCAAGTACAAAAGGCAAAATGCTTTTCCACCATCAGATATGGGAACTGGGTGCCCGAATCCTGGAATTTATAGAAAAAAAAAAGAATACAACATTTTTAAAGAATGTATTGATTGGGTGTTGAAAGTAGGTGATAGTTTGATTTAAGGTCTATTAATTTCCTAATACTTTCATTTCTAAAATGTACTTATTTCAGTTTAAACATTTTAAACATGAAAATAGTGTAGATACAACAAACGTACTTATCTGATAAAAAAAACCCTGCTGTCCATGTTCACAAGTGCCAAAGCATTATGTAGCAACCTGCACAACGAAGAACAAGCATACATCAACAAACTAATAATTTTCCACTAACCAGACACCTGCGATACGCATCCCTCTTCCCTGCAGGTACCCCCCGGATCTGCCAAGCCAACAGGGGAGGACACTCTCTCTCTTACCTGGAGGCCGAAGCCTGGAATAATCTTCCCCTGCATCTTAGAAGGGACTCAAGACCTGGCTGTTTGAATGAACAGAGCACCGCGAAGCAGCTAGCAACTCCAGCGCCTTGAGACACTCACGGGTGATTTGCCACGCTTTATAAATCCTGACTGATTTATTAAATGTGCAAATGTTCATTTTGAGACATCAACAGAGAATATACTTCCCCCAAAAGGTAGACAGTGTGCCCGGATCAGTAAGAACATATCAGCCTTGATTTATCTCTAGTGCCTCGAGAGACTCGAATGGAAAAGCACTTGAAATGGCTCTCCATTTTATATAGTGGGTCTGGTCTCTCCCATCTAAGGCCTCCAAAGAGTCTTGTGTATGGCAGAGAAAATGGTCAGACCACCTTCCAGTCCATGCAGGAGGTCTAGATTTGTCACTGTTTTTAGTGGCACCAACTCCAAAAATATCATACACTTAATCTTTACTCCTTCCCTCTTCCTTCTGCTGTCCGCCTTGCCAGTTCCCTGCGTACCACACAAGGAGCTGCATCCCCATGGATTTGTACATTGTCACTGATATGCCTCTTGAATGCTTTCATTTTTAATCATTAGTTGGAAAAATACCTAAACTGAAGACCCAGAGATACCAATTTAGTGCTCCCTTGGAACACCTTAGTGTGCCGTAAAAGAGAAGAAATCCTAAGCAGGATCTCGAAGTCATAGTTTCTACAGGTTATATTATACCTAGGCTGCAAACATCTTGATTTCAGTTACTGGCTGGTAGCAGCAGTCCTGTAGTTCTGGAGTACAAGAGGTGAAATTCATGCATCCAGAGATGATGCCTACTGTCCCTCTTGCCCTGTGTATATATGAAGCCCAGTCAAATCTGGTAACAGTAAGTCTTTTGTCCTTATGTTCAGAAGCATTATCTGCAACGCAATAAGGAACACAAAAATCAGAATGAATAATAAGAGATGAATGAGAGCAATCACCTTCACTGCCCTGTCATCTTTTTGAATGAAAGTTGAATTAAAGACGGAAAATGACTGACCGTAGAGGAACAAGAGGGGTAAACCCATCCCTCACTTCCTTATGTTTGTCGTCAGGGCCTGTCTGGATGGAATACACGTTTCCCACCCAAGCAGACACCTTGAGAATGTATTTGCTTGGTATCAGGGCACTAGCCCTTACAATAGGTCTTGGGAGAGGGACAAGTCTGCTCTAGCCAGCTTCCAGCTTGAAGATGGAAAATTTGCTCTATCCTGATGGGTTGGAATTTATTTTTTGTTCAAATATCTTTATTGCATATTAAAAGAGAAATACATTTGTAATACACTAACAATACAACAGGACAGATTGAAATATAAATAAACTAGTTCCTAAAAATTTTAAGAATAGAAAGATTTCATAGCAAGAGTCAGTGGACTGGGATAAAAAGAATGGTAAACATCTCATTATTTTAAAAAGGTAAGCAAATAAATATCATGACATATAATAGATGTTACAAAATTATCAAGTAATAATATAGATCCCAGAGAAATGAATCAGGCAAAGCAACTGCATATATCATTTCAAAAACATATACTAGTTGTATTGCTTAATAAATAGAAAACGATCAGCCGAGGGAAAAAGTTGAAAGGAAGAAGAAAAAGAATACTGAGGAAAAGACAGAAAAAAGAAAAGATAGGAATCAAAGAGGTGGGAGGGGACATCTGCTCCAATGGAAGAAAATAAATTAAGAAATGGAATCAAAAGGATACTGAGCTACCAACCCCTGAGAAGACAAGTTCATATAGTTGTCCAAACAACGCCAAACATTACTAGAGATGGAAGGCGAGTAATTATTTTTCTCAACAAAAGTATGAGCTCCACGTAGGTATGAGACCCATGCCCACCAGGTATGATAAGATAGAAGATGAAAAGATTTCCATTCTGTTAGTATAATTTTAACAGCTATGAATAAAAGTAAATCCAATAGCTCCAGATCCGTATTGTCAAGGGGTAAAGGAATAACTGCAGCCCATGGACCTAGTAAAATCATAGGCAAAGAAAGTTCTATAGATGTATTAAAAATGAATGATGAGTGTTTCTGTATCAGGCTCCAAAAGGAATTTAATAACGTACATTCAAAGAACATGTGTGGATGAGTGCCTGGTACAAGATTACAATTCCAACATAGATCACTATCTCGTAGTTTCAATTTATGTAAACGAGCCGGGGTCCAATGTAGAAGATTTAATGTGAAGAATTTGGATTGGATAAGCCAAGGAGCAATTTTATTACGTAGGGATAATTTTCCAATCAAATACCAAGTATCTTGTGAAATATGCTTAAAAATGTCATCTGCGAAATGGTGAGACCATTTTACAGAAGTAATCGTAGATTGTGAAGGGAGTGGATAAGAATTTATACATTTTAGACGCAGTATGGCCTGAACGTAACCATATAGGCAGAAGTGAGACAATACCCGAATCCGTAGAAAGGGGTATTTTAGCAATTTTAACCTTTAGTTTAAAAAAAGAATAAAAATCCATATTGCAAAGATTATATTTCTTGGCTAAAAAAGAAAAGGAAAGTGGATCATGATTAGAATCATATAGGTCCTTCACCTATCTAATACCCTTGGCAGCCCACAAAGAGGCTATGCTAGGATCAATGTCAGTAGAAAGTTTAGGATTATGCCATAAAGAAGACCATCTTGATTTATGTATAGGTTTAGATCCTTTTTTTTTTTATCAAAATATTTTAATGCATTAATTGTGTCTAATATAATACGTTGAGAATGATCTAAAATAAGCTTAGAAGCTGTGAGAAGGGGTGGAAAAAGGAGTGCAAAGTTCCCGTCAATGTAAATCCAAGAGGGTACTAGTTGTGAATCCGGTAAGAACCAAAGAGCACCTTGAGATGCTAGGAAGGAAATCTGATATAGATTCCAGTCCGGAAGATTACAACCACCCAACTCAGAAGGTTTCCTGAGGTATTTGGAGGCAATTCTAGCTCTCTTATCGCTCCATAAGAATTTTGAAGAGATTGAATCAAGCTCATGGAAGAAGGCAGAAGAAAGTTTTATAGGTAACATGGAAGATAAGAAATTAATAATCGGGGTTATCATCATTTTAAGCGTTTGTAATTTTCCCCACCAAGAAATATATTTAGGAGACCAGGAAGATAATAGGTCCTTAACCTTGGATATGATATGAGATTCATTATAGGTGATAGTGTCTGACAGGTTCTTCCAGAACCAAATCCCTAAGTATTTGATACGAGTCGATTGCCATTTATTATTATTATTTGTAATGGTTATGCGCGAAACGAATCATCCCCACGGGGATCTCTCGGCGCCACAATATCGAAAGAGTGAAGAAGAGGCTGCTTATTAGTGATTAAACATCCAGGTTTTAAGGCGCTTCTTGAACAGCCCCAAGTTGGGACTATCACGGATGTCGTCAGGGAGCTTATTCCAGTGGAGTGGCGCAAGATGAGAAAAGGAGCGACCTCCCGTTCTGATCTTGTTAATCCTCATTGGGCGCAACAGCCGCCGATTACTCGACCTCAATTGCCGACAAGGAGTATAGGGAATTAACTTTTTCCTAAGGTAAGCGGGGCAATGCCCCTGTAGAGTCTTAAATACTAGACATAAAAGTTTGAATACTGCTTGCTTCCTAATTGGCAGCCAGTGGAGTTGGCGCAAAAGAGGTTCTGAGGGCGAGCGGGATGGACGATTGAGGGCAAGCCGTGCAGCCGTATTCTGCACAACCTGGAGTCTAGAAAGAAGATCTTCCCTAATCCCTACCAATAGGGAATTGCCATAGTCCAACCTGCTAACTAGTAATGCCGGAATTAGTGATTTTCTTGCAGAGAGGGGCAACCAGGGAAAGACCTTTCTGAGCATACGCATCAGGCCGAAGCAAGTGCCAGAGATGTTCTTCACGTGTTGCTCCATGGAAAGTTTGTCATCCACCATAATGTCTAGGTTTTTCGCCCATTTTTTGGGAGTCGGAAGGTCGCCTAGCTCCAAAGGCCACCAGTCCGCAGACCATAGCTCCTCTGCTTCCCAAAACAACAGAATCTCCGTTTTAGCTGTGTTCAATTGTAGGAAATTAGCAGTCATCCAGGTCGCCGTCATTAACATACACTTTTTTAATCTTTCTCTGGTCAATGCGGGATCTGAATCGATGGTAATGATAAGCTGGGTATCATCTGCATACGAAACGGTGTCAAACCCACAAGATCTCATAATGGGAACCAGAGAAGATACATAAATGTTAAATAACGTGGGGCTTAAAATGGAGCCCTGTGGTACCCCTTTGTCCACAGCCACAGTCTGAGAAGTGAACGACTTAAGTTGGACTTGTTGAGATCTATCGGCAAGGAAGCTTTCAAATCACCTGAGTGCCATTCCTCTGACACCAATCTCTAGTAATCTATCCACCAGAATTCGATGAGAGATGGTGTCGAAAGCAGATCCAAAAGTATCAGCATGGTCGAAGTACCCTTATCCAAGGCCAGCTTGATCGTGTCAGTGACTTCTGTTAGTGCAGACTCCGTACTGTGCAAAGCCCGGAAGCCTGACTGAGAAGAGTCAAGCAGATTATTCACTTCTAAGTACTGGATTAGCTGCTTATTGACTGCGGCTTCCATGACTTTGGAAAACAGAGGGAGAAGGGAGATTGGCCTGTAATTTTGTAGATCCAAAGGATCTGCCATGGCTTTTTTTAATATAGGTCTGATTTGCGCCCGCTTCCATTTCTGAGGGAAGGTGGCTGTGATTAAAGAATGATTACATAATTCAGCAATGGGGGCCGCTAGGGCCGCGGCCAGAGTGGTGATAATAAACGGGGGAGCCACGTCTAAAGAGGAACCAGATTTTTGATGAGCCAGAAACGTGTGGACATTGTCCACCGTAATGGCCTCAAATGTTTCTAAGACACAAGACGTGGAATCATTATACTTATATGAATCCACACTGAGTTCCATTTGTAGGGTAAAGGAGCTATAGATTTTATCATTCTTTATCTTGAAATGATTGGCCAGATCATCACAAAGTTGTTGCGTCTGAGGGATGGACGAGTTGTTCACTCTAGAATTGGTGAAGTCTTTCAAGATTTTAAACAATTCTTTGGAAGAATTCTTGGCTTCATTAATTCTGGACCCCAGATGCGATCTTCTGGCGCCGTTACAGTTCCTTAGATATTGTCTAAGGGCCGTTCTGTATGCTAGTTTGTCTGCCTCCTGTTTAGATTTCCTCCATTTCCTTTCCCGCTTCCTGCAACCTGCTTTTTCTGTCTTCAGACTATCGTTGTACCAGGGTGCTGGAGCTGATTTTACCCGGGGTTTACAGATTTTACTAGGCGCGATCGTATCCAGAGCTTTAATCAGGGCACTCTCTAGTAATTCCAGTGCCACATAGCTGTCCACACAATTCTGAAGCACCAGGGGTTTAAATGTTGGGATAAAAGAGGATAGGGTCACGTTCCTCCACGGTCTCTGCCGACCTAGGGCGGCTTGGGGCTTGATTGAGCCCTTTGATACGTTTAGCGCAAATTTTAGCGCGGAGTGGTCTGTCCAAGTCAGGACTATTGGAAGGTCCACTACTACATCCTGGGTGTTGGTAAAGATATCATCCAATGTGTGTCCCGCTATGTGAGTGGAACTAAATACTTTAGGTGAAAGGCCCAGAGATTCTAGAGCTTCTATAAGCCTAATGGAGTCTGGATCGGAGGTAATATCAAAGTGATGGTTGAAATCGCCTATTAACAAAAAGTTATGGGATTGCAAAGAGAGAGGTGCCAGGGATTCCATCAGCGAGATACAAAAGTCGTTTTTATTGCCCCCTGGGGGATGGTAGACCACTGCACCGACCAAACTAGGGCCATGCTCTCTGTCCAGTTTAAATGCCAACAGCTCCAAACTGGGGGAGGCAAAAGAATACAAGAGCTTAATGCTCAAAGGTAGCCGTGTCGCAATAGCTAGCCCCCTCCCTTCTTCCCCACTCTATCTAATCGAGATATTCTGTAGTCTTCCGGAAAGGCAATCGCCAATGAGGGGGTAGCAAACTGATGCAGCCACGTTTCGGTAAGGAAGCAAATATCCTTTTAAAACCTGAATCACCCATGTGAACAGGAAAACACAATGCGTTTAGGGCGAACAATTCCGTCTTTTCTTTATGAGTGTACCCAGAGACGAGCGAAAAATCACTTATGATATTAGAGATAACTGGGATTGCTGTTGCAATATCCTCTGAAAAAATAAGGACGTCATCAGCGTACACAGCCATTTTAAGTGTGTTAGAACCAAATTGAAACCCCTTAATACCCTGGTTCAGATTAAGTAGACGAAGAAGTGGATCTATAGATAGGAGAAAAAGAAGGGGTTAAAGAGGGCACCCTTGTCTAGTGCCCTGACGAAGATTAAAAAAGGAAGATGTAGTGCCATTAATTCTGATATTAGTTTTTGGTTGCACATAAAGAGACATGACCATATTAATAAAGGAATCGCCAAGGTTATGGGATTCTAGTACTGCTTGTAGAAAAGGCCAAGAGACTTTATCAAAAGCCTTTTCGGCGTCAACGGCGATCGCCGCCGATGGCAATACCGAAGGTTTTGCTTTTTCCAATATATGACAAAAGGTCCGAATGTTGTCTCTGGCAAGTCTTCCTTTTACAAAACCTGTCTGGGAATCATGAATGAGATTGGGAATGTGACTCTCTAAGCGTTTAGCTAAGACCTTGGCAAAGATTTTAGCTTCCATATTTAATAATGAAATTGGACGATAATTTTTAGGATCAGCATGATCCTCACCATCCTTTGGTATAACTACAATAGTAGCCTCAGCAGCCGAACCATAAACCTTACCAGAAGTAACCTAATCATCAAAAATCATCTTAAGATATTTGATTATTGAAGGAGTAAAAGTTTTATAAAAGGCGATAGGAAAACCATCCGGCCGTGGAGCTTTCCCCGAGCGAGTAGCCTTAATAGCCTGGATGATCTCCTCAATATCAATTGGTTTCCCTAATTCAGTCATGTCGGTATGGGAAATAGTATTAGTAGGAATCGACTGAAGCAACTGTTGACAGGTAGCCTTATCTTTAGGAGTGTATAATGTTTCATTAAATTCTCAAAGACCCCAAGAATTTCTTGGGTATGAAAATTTTTTGAACCATTTTTATCAGTAATATGAGAAATGCGAGTCGTATTGATATTCGTTTTTTGATATTTTAGCGTGGCAGCCAAGAGCTTACCCTCTCTGTTCCGTAAAAATAAATGACGAGATTTTTGGGCATGTACACCAATATAAGCTCTTTTAGTGACTATGGAATTAAAAGAGTATTTCAGGTTTTTATATCCTGCAGGAGTGATTTGTCGTTTGATTGTCTAAATAATTCCTCTTTGCGTTTAATATCATCCCCCATAGATTGAAGGGATTTTCTAATGTCACTGTTCCTTTTGGCCATTTTTTTAATAACATGACCCCATATAGTACATTTAAATGCATCCCACAAAACTATTGGGGAGTTCACCGAAGATTCATTATCCTTAAAGAAGTTATCAATTTCCACAATAAGATCTTTAACTTCATCATTATCTTCCAAAATTTCTGTATTGAGACGCCAGTTTCGAGGGCCTCTCGTATCTGTGAGATTAAGAATAATTAAAGAAACCGCCCCATGGTCAAAACATCTATTTGGATGAATCATGACATTTATAGTATGTTTTAAAATAGAGGCATCTACCAAAAGATAATCAATGCGAGAAAAGCTAGAATGTGGCGAGGAGAAAAACGTGAAATCACTACTCGTAGGATTATGCAATCTCCATGCATCAACCAGATGATGAAACGAGCACATATTAGGTACGTTTAAGCGCCCTGGGGGGGGGGGGGGTCGAAATTTAAACGCAGAATGTCTATCCAAAATAGGATCAAGGGAAAGATTAAAATCCCCGCCAACAATTGTTCTAGAATTCTGTGGAATATCAGTACGTTTTTTATGTATGGTGCGCCAAAAAAGTGGGTCATCAATATTTGGGGCATATACATTCATAATGTATAGATCTTCCGAACCATTAGTCAAACGGGTAAGTAGCCATCTACCACTGGTGTCATGCTCAACTGCAACAATAGACAAACCAGAGCTTTTGGAAATAAGAGTAACAACCCCATTTTTTCCCCCCAGAGGCCTCAGAACAATAAGACATCAAGAACCCAATCTTTCCTCATAAGAAGAGCCTCTTTAAAGGCTATCTTCACCTCTTGAAGTAGAACCACATCACCAGATAAACTTTTGCAATAGTCCAAAATGTTGTTCCTTTTAACTGGATGATTCAATCCCCGAACATTAAGTGAAACTACATTTAAGCCCATCATAGATATATATGGAACAACAAGATTGAATACATCTGGTAAAGAGGCAAAAGTGAAGCCAAGAAATAAATAAAAACTAAAGGAAATGCAACATAAATCTCAAAATAAAATGAAGCAGATGTCCCATAATTAGGATAAAAAGAAAGGGAGTAAAGACTAGAAGGAAGAAAAAGAAAGAGCAAGAGTACTCCAGGAAAAAGATAGAGCATTAAAAAAGTGTAACCCCACCAGGGGATGTCTGTAATAGACAAATTGCATGGGGTAAACAACGTGGAGGAGCAACAGCAGAGGCCATCAACCGCGATGCAGACAGCTCAATGATAGATATGTCGCTGAGCGATGAAGGAAGTGTAATAATACCAGTGTATTACTATATTGCCTATAACCCATTAATAAGAATAAATAATGCAAATTCAATAAATATAACATACTTGAACATTGAAAAAGATATATGTCATAAATAAATAAGGTAAGGTTATATTAGTAGATCAATATCAATCTAAGGTATTATAAATAACAATGTGAGGTATTATAAATATCAATCTAAGGTATTATAAACCGGCCTATAAAGTTTATATAAATAAGATGCAAAGAGGATAATCACAAAATATAGAATGTAAAATATCTAGTGAACTATAAATTGATGGAAGTCAAGGACAGTCTCCTACAATTAGAGCACTTAGAAAATAAAAATTACATAGAGTATCCAAAATTAGATGCAATTCATAAGTTCAAGATAAATCTACAATAAAAAGAAAAAGGTCAATTCGACAAATAAGTAGATAAGTTGAAATTGGTGCATATAAAACAAGAGTCAGCATAATAATTTGACATTTCAATATTGTATAATAGTACAGATAGATAAAAAACACATAAATAAGTTATTGCCAACGCAGAGTAATAAGAAGAGACAAGTAGTCAAATAGAAAATAGAATAAACAAGCCAAATAGAAAAATGAATAACAGGCAGAATAAAGCAAAGAAAATAGAATACGGAAAATGGAGGATAAGATCCTTACTTTTGTCATGAGATTAATGAGAGAGGCAGTTAATGATAAATCCTACTATAAAGTGTTATTTCACTGATAAGATTTCATAACTATAACTGAAGACAAATGTATAAATATCATAACATTGGTGACGAATGATGTCATGAATTAATAGATCTATGTAAAAAGATTACTGCCTAAAAGGACCACAGAATAGAGGAAGAACAGAATAAGAAGCAAAATAGAAATTGGAAAAAACAAAAGAAATAAAATAAAAGGTTCAAATAACTATTAAGAGGAGATAAGAAAGATAGAAATTAGTAAGAGAGTAGATATACATTAACAATAGTACAATTTAACAATATACCTACAGAAGAGCCCTAGAAAAATTAGGTCGACCAACCTATACATAGCATGCAAGGGATGTAATCACAAATAACATTAAAAACAGTACGGAAAAATGCATTATCCTGTAAAAAGGAGAATCAATTAATACAGAATAACTAATCTAGGATGAACGAAACCTCAGTGTGTAATCACCAATTGTAGGAAGAACACAGAAAAACAGCAATAACCACAAAGATTGTGGCAAGGCACAAAAAACAGAAAACCAGCATGTATAATAGATGAATGAAAAACATTAGGCACAGACAAGTCAATTGATGTAACTCGTTAAGGGCGAGAAGCACCAGAAAGAGAGTCTGAGTCCATCTGCGATTCAGATTGATTGTCCAGGAATGTCGAGAGATCTGAAGGTTCATAAAAAATCTGTGGACGACCTTTGAAAGTTATTCTGAATCTTGAGGGGCCAGCAAAAGAAAATGGAATATTCATATCAATGAGTCTCTTGCGTAAATTCAGGAAGCCTTTGCGCCGAATTACAGTGTCTCTGGCAAAGTCTTGTGATATTGATATTCTGTGACCTTCCCATTGTATTGTTTTAATCTTCCTCATTTGTGCCAGAATTTGCTCAGTATGTTGGTGACGCAAAGGTTTAAAGATCAAAGGTCTTGGAGAAGACATCGTTTTAGGTTTAAAAGTTGGAACTCTATGCGTGCGTTCTATCTCAAAATCCTTGTGGAACGAAATATTCAGAACATTTGGGATCCAAGTAAGTAAGAAGTCAATCACTGAAGGAGCAGATTTCTCACAACCCTTTGGTAATCCAAAAATACGAAGATTACTTCTACGATTCCGATCTTCCTGCTCAGTTAGGTCCCTTCTTAATGAAACCATGGAGCGCTCCAAACTTTGGATGTGTTTAGCTTGTTTGTTTGTAAAGTCTTCTACACTACTAATTCGCGTTTCAGTGTTGGACACACGTAATGAGAGATTTTTGAGGTCATTTCGAATTGCCGCCACCTCTACTTGAAGCAGATCTGTGTTTGTTTTGGTACTCTGTGCTATATCATGAAAAGTATTGAGTTTGAGTAATATGGTTTCTAAAGTTGAGGCAGAGTCAGGACTACCTTTAGCTGTTGATTCCGGGGTAGGTGAGGTCTGCTTAGAGCGTTTCAAATTACCCTTGGAGTCTCTGTCTTTGGTGCTAACACCCATGCCTTCCGCCATTGGATAAGGTCGTGACAGCAACAAACCGATAATCTTAGTATAGATAGAAGGAGCAGATAAGGCGATATATGGCCATAAAAATTTGGGTAAGGAAATACCTGCTGTGTGTAGCAAGGTTACACTGTAACACCCACATGAAGTGCAGGTTTTGTACAAAAAAGGAGAGTTATTAGAAATAAATCTCCAGGGAGCGAACCAACTGAAGAAAATGTGGCAAAAATAAATCAAGCGCTGACTTATAATTCGCTACTAAAAATAGATATTCCCAGCAGGCTTTGCGCACACAATGAAGGACCTGACATGGGCAGCCAATATGTAGCGGTAAAACAGTTGTAATGGCAGACAGCTTTATAATGCAATGCCACAAATAAAATACCTCTTAGTGGTAAGCCGGCAGTATTGAAGTAAATGCCACCAAAAATTGTAGACTTTGTGTTTCTTTAAAAAATATATCCCATGGAGGAGTTCCTGTCAGCGGCCGCCATCTTGTATGCTCTAACGGCGTCGGAAGCAAGTATTCCTTTGACTGAAAACTGGAAATTCGAAGACCAGTGGTCTAATAATTAAAGGGGTTAATGTGCACAGTACCTCATGTTCAGCATAAGAGGTAAACAGCCGTTAAGCGAAGATAGGCAAGCTCCAACCTCTAAACGGCGAGCCGTGACGTGACTGCCATATCGGGCGCCATTTCCGATTCTCGTTGTGGTCAGGAATGCCTCACGAGAAAAGACACCCAAAGAGGCAATTTAGAGCATCGTTGAGCTGCCTCCCGAAGTCACGGGTCGTTCCGCCGCCGTTCGGTGTCTAAGGGTGCTCGAAAATCACCGAAAAGACATCTTTAATGAAGCTTCCGCACCGGTAATACTACGGAACTCAAAGGAATGCCGCCATCTCCGATGCGCGCTTAGCCACGGCCCCGATGGGTTGGAATTTTTAACTAAAAGAGTGTACTTAAAATCCATGACCTTGGAATGCTGCACAAGTGCTAAGGACTGTGAACATAAACCAGAGTCTCACCCCTTCAAATGCTGCCCAGAATGCATGGAAGCGAATTGAGCTTCTTACATGTGATGCTGCACACTGCCAGTTTTCTTGTAGTTTTCCAAAGGACTGAAAACAACTTAGGTTTATGAATGCTATATAAGAGTGTACAATCATTGGCAGGATGATCACTATTCTTATTCTCAATTGGAATTTTGAACAGAACAGTGATCGTGAATGTGAGCAATGTATTCTTAGTATGACGTTGGAATGTAATATAGATACTTTTATTCATTTGTCTTTTGCAGTTTTCAAAGGATTGCGATCAGCTCGTGATTAAAAACAGTATGTTAGAAGGTATCACTGTTGGCAGGAGGATCACAATCACAATTCTAGTTCATGACAACAAGCAAAGCAATCGTGAACAATATATTTTGAGTAGGACCTGTGTACCAAGTGGTGTTGCTTCTTCTCTTTAGTGCCAACTTTTTGTTCTATTAAACTGAATGATTTAGTTGGTTTGGCACTAATTGTTAATTTACACATCTATTTAAGTGTTAAAATGGTGTCCACTTTGCAAAATAAAACTGCATGGACCTTAGTCTCAAGCTTCACACTGCCTCATTTGAGCGAGGCGTTGACTGCCCTACTAAGCTCTTTTGCAGAGACGAGGAAGCTTGGGAGGGAAACTTTCAAGTCACAGGCTGAGCAGGTATCTAGCAAGACTTCCATTTCTCACTTTGATAATAAATGGTTTTTATAGTTTTGCAACTGGGCAAACAGCTTTACAACTCAACCATACTATTCAAAGTCCTATTTCTTTGTTTACAAGAACCTAACGGGTGTGAACTGTTACTGACTAAATAGTGAGCTTCTTCTAGGTGCTGCCAATCAACTTTGCAGCATGGGAGCTACAGTGGAGGCCGTTGCTCACAAGTGGAGGAGCGAAATGTAGGCTCCACTCTTTATTTGTCACAATTTTGCAATCATATACGGCATTATCCTCAGTGTGCGTTTCGATTTCATTAACGGGTGTGAAGCATTTAAATGTACTAATGAAATGTAATCACCGTAGGGACTACGGATTTATATAGAAGTGCACTACTGTTCAATATAAACATATAATCATGCTTCCATTTATTCACGTTTTGCATTTATTTTCAAAGTTACATGTGCACATGTAAAATCGATGTTTATGCTAACTGCTGAATTACCTTAGCCCGACTACTGACCTCAGTAGAAATGTGCTTCGCCTTGCCAGTGTGTTTTTCCTCTCTTTTTGCAGGCGCGTTATCTTTCTCATTAGCTAGAGAAAGGCTTATTGTTTGTATTAGACTATAAATAGTGAGGCCTGAAGGGGAACTTGGCAGTGAACGTGGAGAAATAATGGTCGAAAGATGCCCTTTGTTCATCATGTACCAAGATGGCATGTTCAAGGTTGCGGTCTACAGTCCTAGTTTCAATTTGATAGGAAACAAGGGAGGATGCGGATGCTACACTCAACTGTCAGATTGGTTTGTTCCTGGTTGTGAGATAAAAGAGAAGGACGTATCTGAAACTCCTGTTGTCTTAATTAGTGTTCCCACTGTTAGTTGCTCAGATTTGTTCTCGACTTAGAGAGGAACAGTCCTTTCTACTTTCCTTGCCAGTGTGAAGCTTAATGCTAAACACTTATTTCTTTTCATAGACTTCTTCAGAGATCTCTACTATGCTAACAGCTAAGCTCCCTAAATAGAATCATTGATAGATGATCCTGCAGTCGCTCTAGGTTTACAAGAAAGAAGGGAAGTTTCTTTATGGAATACATATTTACTATACTTTGCTTCTGTATCATCGTGGCTACTATTATTCTGCATATCATCTTATAACCTACTGAGACATTTCAGCTTACCAGCTGTGTGGCTCTATCTATTGAACTTATTTGTGTTCTGCCTATATACTGGATTGATTAGTATTCTAAAATAAATCCATTTAACTATATTTAGTAACTATTGGTACTTATTGTGGAGTCACATTGACTTCACAAGTCAGAAATGTATTGCTGATGTCTTCTCCATTACAGAGTTTCAAGTCAACCAACAAAGTTCCATACGACCAATGGGGAAAACTCTTTAACGACTTTACTAAACGACTACAGTGTAAGTACCAATGTGCGTCCAGGTGGTAGCACGTCAGATGGTTGGTTACTAAAGCAAAGGGAGCTAGAATACCCCTGTAGGAACTCTAGACTTGCCCAAACCCTGCCCTTAAAGCCCATGTCTTAATTCATAGGTTCAGGAGTGGTTCAGAAAAGAGTTGGAACGGCGGAGCAGTGAGTATTAATAGGGTCTCACGTTGCAATTGTGTATGTGAAGCTTGTGGCATTTTTTGAGATTGTGTGGTTGTAGGAAGCTGGCTCTGCATACACTACACCAAAATGAGGTATAGTGTGCACAAAGTCCAGTGGAACCCCAAACGTAGGCAGAGGTAAAAGTAGATAGCACCTTACTCTCTATTTGTGGTAGTGTGGGTGAGCAGTAAGGCTTTATCAGAGGGTAGTGTTAAGCATTTGTTATACACACTCAGGCAGCAAATTATGTCACACACTCAAAGACTGAACTCAGACCAATCTGTTTGTATCAAAAATATTATTAAGTTATCTTATTTCTAGAACCAAGCCAAGCCTGGTGCAGGTAAGTGAAATAATACTTTGCAAAATCTTATGCAATGTTTTACATTGAATCCAGGGTCAAATGCAGTTGGTTGAATTACAGATAAGTCAATATTTTGAAATTACTTCTCAGTTACTTTATAGATTACTATGTACGTTACTTCTTAGATTACTTTTGCTAATCAGTGTGATAAGCATAGATATCACACTGAGACATCTCCTAGACAAAAGGTAAGTAATTCACTTTTTAGTACATAGACAGTTTTTCAATGTTCCATAAAAACCAACTCCACACTTAGAACAATTTCCAAGGAAAAACAGTCAATGTATTCCTATGGAGAAAAATGAAGTTAACGGTTTGCAGGTAAGTACCCGTTTGAGGGAGTTGGTATTCAGGGGTTAGAACTAGGGTTCCCCCAGGGTCAAGAATGCACTCTTGAAACACTGTCAGCGGCCCTAGGGCGGCCGGGTGCAGAGTGCTGAGGCCCATTGTTGTCCAACGGGGGCCTCCGGTTGGTGGCTGCTCATGAGCAGGCCACAAGGTTGTGGGAGCAAAGCTCCTGGTGTTAGGCTCAGGACAAAGGGAGATCCGAGTTAGCACCCAAGGTACACCCACAGCGGCGGCTGGGTGCTGTTTTGACGTCAGGTGCCCTGTTGTTTTCAATGGGGATTCTCCGGTTGCAACAAAGACTGCAGTCTCGGGGACGTAGATCTTCTGGAGGTGACCACCAGTTGGAGAGGTAAGTTGGGATGCCTGGGGATGCTGGGACACCGTCGGTTGGGCCACCCAAGGCCGTGGGACATCGGGTGAAGGGGTGTCTTTAGGCGTCGGATTTTCTTACCAGCTCCAGTCGCGGTCGTGGGGGTCCTCCAGAAAGACTGCAGGCGTCGTTTGGAGAGTCGAGGCAGGTCAGAGATCATCAGATTTCAGGTCAGGATCGTCGGGGAGACCTCCTCGTGGTGTTGGGCCACTCGAACTTGGGCCGTAGGAGTCGGGTTCAGAGTGGTGCAGATTCACGGTTTTGGCTGGGGCCAGAGTCTGTTGGTGAGCAAATCCGGTGCTCACGGGAGACAAAGTCTTGGGTTTGGAAGGCTGGGCAGGTCCTTTGGGTTCTTGAGGCTGCAGGACTCACCAGGATTTCTCTGGAGCAGGTTCGAGGTGGGGACAGGCCGGTAGGGCTAGGGCCAAGTCAGTGGGCGTCGTCCTCTTCTTAGTTTCAGCACGGCTTCATCGGTCCTTCTTCTGGTCGGTTCTTGTCTGAGGAGGCAAGGTTCAGGGGTGCCCCTAAATACTAGATTTAGGGGCGCTACATGCAAGCAAAGGTTGGGACCAATGGGTCCCTTCCTTGGGGTGGGCACACCCCCTATTATGCCACCCTCCAGTTGCAGGGGGACATATGCCTCTCTCTGGTTGGCTGGCTCCCCCCCTATCTGCAAGATGGCGGGGACAGAGCTGTGCTTCACCTCGCCTCCCCCACCTGAGGGGTGGGGTTGGCAAAGGTGGGTACACCTCCCTTCCTCACTTGGTTTTCCCGCTGATTCTCCCACCCAAAGTGGGGGTCAGAACCGGTGGGAGCCAGTTGCTGGAAGCAGCAAAGGGCTGGGGTAGCTCACAAAGGTGGAAAGCCTTTGAAGCTTCCCTTTCGTGGACCCTGCCCATCCTGGGGGAGGAGGCTTGGCACCTCGTCCCAGGATGTGCATTGTTTCAGACCACCGAGAGCAGCAGGCTCTTGACCCAGGGGTCCAGAAACATGTCTGGTGGTGGCAGCTGGCAAGCAGCCACTCAACCAGGAAACTATTGTTAGGTCGTTTTTCAGGGGGCATCTTCAAGATGCCCTCTGAGTGCATTTTTCATTAAATCCCACACTGGCATCAGTGTGGGTTTAATGTGCTGAGACGTTTGATACCAAACTTCCCAGTTTTCAGTAAAGCCATTATGGTGCTGCGGAGTTTGTAATGACAAACTCCCAGCACCATATACTCTTAATGGCATTACTGCACTTGCAATGTCTAAGAATTGGCTCATGCATCTGTACCCTCACCACTGGCATAGTGCACCCAGCTAGATGGGTGGCTGACCTATGCCCGGGCAGTGGGTTGTAGGCATGGCACACAGGGATGTGTGCCATGTCGACTCTTCACTTTGTTCTGCACCAAAACACGCAGCCTGCAATGGCAGTGTGTGTGTGTGCAAAGGTACAGAGCCTCCAAGGGTGGCACAATAAATGCTACAGCCCTTAAAGGCCTTCCCTGGCCACAGTGCCCTTGGTATCTATGGTACTAATTACAAGGGACTGCCCTGTGGCCAAAGAGTGCCAACTGGGTTTGGTTTTTAATGCAGTTTAGGGAAAGAAAATAGGCCCTGGGTATCTGGTTGGCAGGAACCCAGGAACACTCAGTCAAAGTACATCAGCAGTTTGGCAAAAAGTGGGGGCAACCATGCAGAAAGAGGGCACTTTCTTACATTGGTGTGATGGGATGTTTTAGTTTTTGTGTAGATGTAAATGCACTGAAGGTTGAGCAGTTGAAGTTATCAGGCTGGTCATGGCCAACATCCAGGGACGAGTGAGAATGTATTCTGTTGTAGTTTGTCTGTTAGGTTTTGTGGTGTCAGTCAGGAGGTACCTTTGACTGCACAACTGAGAAAGGGACATAATTGTGTGTAAGAGTGAATTGCTATTGGTGTGGTGGCTGAAGTATGCTAAGCATACTCTTAGGGCTCTTGGCTTACCATATTTGTATGAGAACCCTTCTAATTGTGTGTTCATCTCTAAAGCTAGGATCAAAGACATTTTGCTTCAGAAAATGAAGTTTGATAGAAGGGAGGCTAACGTCAACAAAGTAAATGTGTAGCTGTATCAACTGCCCCCCCCACCCACCCCAAATCCCCAGAATATATGTTCTTATTTAGCCACTGTGTCTAATCTTCAGCACAAGTTCATTTTAACAAGGTTTCATTTAAATTATATTCCTTTGATGTTGGGATATCCCAGTAATGTATATTCTGTAGGTGATTTGAATTTCTGCCCCTGTGATGGGATGCCTTCACAGACAGACATACTCTTTTTCTGCTCCCTCTATACTGTTCAGAGGAAGAGATTTATAATTCCTATCCTACGCAAATTTAATTTTAGGAGTTGTAGACCTGAACTGAACTTCTTTCAAATGCTGGGAGATCCTGTGGTGTCTTATTGGTGTTATTCCTTTGGGCTGCTTTGAAGAAAAGGTGAGCTCAGTCACTTCATGAAATTAGATTATAGAGGTTTTTTCATTTTTTAAGAATCGTTGCTCACATGATTTTATTGATTGGTCTTGTGGATGAAATAGTTTAATATTGTAAGTCTATTCTTATAACTTATTTATCGTTAATCTTTATTTTTACATGATATCTTGTTATTGTACTAGATTTTAATATAAATTTTTATTGTATCTGTACTTTATATGCTATGAAATTTCGCGAAATAAAGAGTACTGACTGACTGACTGGTGTGGTAGATCCTGTTGTGGAAGGGAGAAACTGCATTAATCATGGTGATATCCCGCTGGTCAAGGTTTCACTCGTGTGTGTAAGTAGGTCGTAAAGTGTCACTCAGACTATTTCTTGTGTGATATAATACTTTGTATCCTTTAGCGGAGCAGACAAAAGTTATTAGTATAATTTGCTTACTGTTTGTTTGCTTTTCTTGTTTAGCCTTGTAGAACAGAGTGCGCCCGTGAAAATTGTAAAAGAGGGTGAACCGCTGCAAGGAGAAATACGTCAAGGTTCAGCGCTGGGATTGGACAGTTGGTGTCATTGCTGCGCTGTTAATGGTTGATTAGGTCATAGAGAGCTGTGCTACAATTGGAGGGTACAAGTGGTGCTACGCTGAGATTCGTTTTTAGTGCACAACGAGAGCCGTGGTTTAAAGAGATTTCCTGTTTTGAAACTAAATTCTATTTAGGAGTTGTTGAGATTATTGTTGAAAAATGGAATCTTTCAATGCTCATCGAGATTTGATTAGGGGAGATGGGAGGGTCCCTGTTCGGCAAGGAGAAGAGGCGCCACCAGAAGGCACCTCAGATCATTATATGGCCATAAATGTGGGGCTCCACACGTGCATTTGGCGGAGATCACTGAAAATGAAGGTGTTTGAGGCTACCTCGCTAGGACACATTAATTTGAGAATTATTTAAAATCTGAAAGGGATACTGTACAAGATGAAGTCATCCCGAGACCTGCACAGTAAGAGGCACTTTAATGCCTGGGAACATGCAGCCCACGATAAACAAAAAGATCAGGGTAAAGTTAGGATGGCAGTGCCTAGCTGTGTCGAAGCCAGGTGGCGAGGGGAAATAATTGAGGGAACTAGACTATATCCTGCATTGATGACTGAAGAACCAAGCGGACAAAACAAAGTACAAGATGCACAGGCAAAGATGGTGAGAAGGCACAGGCGAAGTTGGTGATAGTGATTCTAGTGATGACTTTCTGAATGTGTTATTGTCCATCCACCGCCTTATAATGTGATTCAATCCGAAGGGATTAGTGGTACTGTTACAGGTGGAGACTATGATCTGCACCCCTCATTCAAAGGTGTCCTATCGCAAGAGTGCAAAGTCACATCCTAGATCAGTTTTCAAGATGCCAGCTGGCAGGGAGGTAGAACTAGTTACCACTGACCCCATCAGGCAAGCTGGATCACTTTATATATTGACAAAGAGGTTGGAGTCCTGAACCTTTAGAAACACTCCCAAAGAACCTTCTGGACCATGTTGCTTCTTTCAAAGTGATTGAAAATCTAGTGTGGAAGCATAGGGGATCCAACGTTGTAACCAGGGTAATAAGGATAGACTCCCACTATGCAGGCTTTTCCATTGCAAATTAGATTTGAAAAAACGGAGGAGAAAACTGATGCTGGCAGTAGAACGAATGGCAGTCCATGAATTGATAGTAAAATAAGGTTTCACAATCAACCCAAACCGCCATAACAAATCAATGGCAAGGTTGAAGCCCAGTCAACCAGTTAGTAAACCAAAGAATAAGCTGGCAATAGGAGGAGCAATGTGAAACATCTTCCACCGAGAGACAGGCAATTCCCACTTGTGGCAGGAACATCTGGAAGTCACAGATTTTCCAGTGTTGAGGGCCCAAGTGTAGTCTTAAACAGAGTCATGTTAGTTCCTCTCTCAGTGGGCCCACGCCAGGAATAAGGCAACTCCTTGGCTTCCATTAGCAGTATTAAGGGTGAAGTGTCTTCTAACTTGGAGACTACAGAAGGAAATAAGGAAAGTGGCATGAATATTAGAAGTAGGAAAGCATGGGTCCCAAAGAATTGTGAGAAGTTCAGATTCTACAAAAACCGAATTCCATTTAAAATTAATTCACCTAAATCCTGCCAACAAGGCAACCAACATTGATCATTTATATAGGCAATTAAGTATTTTCCCAAGGCCTTAAGTACATGTGCAAGAGATAGATTCAGCAGAAACAATAAGGTATAATAATTAGCAGTTAAGTGTCCTTTATTCTAAGGTAGGGCACAAAGCCAAGGATCTTTCCCAAAAGGAATGGCAGGATACTGGTCATTTCACAGGATTATCAGAGAACCATTTAACCAAGGTTGCAAATTCTTTCTGCTCTGAATCACGGACATTACAGTGAAAACTCAGAAGGATGAGAGGAATCTAGCAATATACATGCACTGATCATAAAGAACCAAGGCATGTGCTTTTGAGCAAGTGCTTGGTGTGATGATGGACAGAATGAACAATACTGACCTTCAGTAAATCGCTTTCTGGTGGATACTCTATCTAAGCGCAGCTTCCGCACGTTTAGAATATCCCCAGGCACCAGCCTGGATCTGGAATCTTTCATAGCAGTGCTCCTCCATGCCGGTAGGTGGCGTCGCGTGGCTCTGCATTGACTTCGCTCTGCCCGGAAGTGATGGAGCAGAGCCATATACAAGTGCCACCCCTGCAAGCCGACATCAGTTTCTTTCTTGACTCCATCTGTGCCCTTGGACGCAGAGCCCAAAGCAATAAGAGGTATCAATGTGCAGATCAGGAATTTTGTGTATGGGAAAAGAGACCATTCCACTGAATTGGGGGAGAGCAGTGACAAATCTGTGGTTAGATACAGTATCCATCATAAAGAGCCTTACAGTAAGTAACCTGTTCTTCTGATGGACACTTCTAAACACAGATTCCTAACCTTAAGAATAGACAGCAAAGCAGGACCTCTCAAGGAAGAGGGTCTGTGGAATGGGCTCAGACCAAAAAGTCCTGCATGAGCCATTAGTCCTGGCTGTCAAGGCCGTAGTGTTTGGTGAACATGTGCACTGATGCCTACGCTGCAACCTGACAAATCCTCCTACCAGCGCAGCGGTAGTAGCTTTACCACTGGTGGAATGAGTTCTCAGTGTTTCTGGAAGCTGCTTTTTGGCCAACACGAAGCAAATTTTAATGGAAAGAACTCTCAACCTTGACAAAGTCCTTTCCTGCAAAGCCTTAACTTTATTTGCCCCAGAGAGAACCCTAATCAAAGGTGATCATCCACCTAATGGTCTTTTGTGAGATCGATGTAAAGGCTCAAGGCTCTCTTGGGATCTGGCAAATGAACTCTTTTCTCCTCCTTTGAGGACAGGGCAGTGCAAAGAACATTGGGAAGGTGACAGACTGTCCAACATGACATGGAGTCATGACTTTTGGCAAAAAGGGCGTCTTGGTACCCAACACCAGTTTGTCTGGAAAACAAAAGTGGTGTAAGATGGTTTAATCGAGAGAGTCTGAAGCTCATTCATGTGATAAGCTGAAGTAAATAAAGACTGATTACTTATTCAAAGAGTCGGAAGACGTAACAAGCTGTTTTGCATTGGCTGGAATGGAGTATACAAGAGGAAAGTCAGGGTCAAACTTGGATCCCACTATGGCATCACAAAGGGTTTGATAGAAAACATGCATAAAACCTTTAGTAAACATCATCAACAGGCAGAAAGGGCCAACAAACAACCATTAATGGTGCACCCAACAAGTTGTTGTTGAGCTAAAGGCAAAACAAACAATAGAACCTTACATCAGTTTGGCTTCCAATGAGTCTGTATTGCAGACTCCAAACCAGGCAACAAATTTGTCCCAGAGCCAGGCAGAAATGAACTTTCTAGAGGGGATCTGCACAGCAAAGATAACATCTACTTTCTCAGCAGGTAGATTGAATGCCGTCCTCAGCCACCACTTAATCTCCCTGCATGGAGGTATAGATAGCGATGGCCCATAGACAGAACCATTTCCTGCTGCAGCGAAAGAAGATCCTCATGAAGCAGAAGCCTGATTGGTGGACAGATGCTCATGTTGAGATGTTTCGGGTCCCACACTCTTCTGGCCCAATCCAAAAGCCACTAGGATGACTTGGGCCCAGTCGTTCTGATCTTATTCACAACTCTGGGTAGGAGAGGCAGAAAAGTGCATCTCCCAGAGAACGCCATCTTGGGTACTCCAGCATCCAAAGGTTTTGACGCTGTGCATTCTCCATGGTGGGAAAAAGATTCGGCTAGGTTTCTCCCTGTTGTTGGAAGATGCACGGTGTCACCTCAGATAGTAACTGCCATTCATGATCCACAAGGCACCCCTAGCTCAGCTCATCAGCCTTGGTGTTAAAAGATTCTCCCAGGTGATTCACCAACAGGAAAATGCCCTGATGCCCCAGCCAACTCAAGAGATGAAGAGCCTCTTGACATAAGACCTACTACCCACGCCGCCCTGCTTAATGCAGTATCTCATGGCGGTGATGTTTTACCTGAAGACCTGTACCCATCTCCCCTTAATGGACGATAGGAAGGGCTTCAAAATCAGGTGAGTGACACACAATGCCAACAGATTGTTGTGGAGCAGAGTTTCCACCAGGAGACCAGATTCTTCTCATCTCCAGGATGACTTCCCCAGCCCACCAGTGGCACATCCATCACTACCATCATCTCTCTGAGGAAAAGGAAGAGGGGTCTTCCAATAGTCCAATTGTTGTCAAGCAGCCACCACAGAAGATGTTTTGCAACCTCCTACGAAACCTGGATGGAATCAGACAGGTTCCCTTTGTGCGGGGCCCATTAGACTTCAAATACCACTGCAAAGCCCGCATAGGCCACCTGGCATAGTAGACGACAAGGATATAAAAGGCCAGTAGACCAAGAAGTCTCAGAGCCACTCTCACCGAGACCCAGGACTGAGGCTGAAACATCGGGGGCATAATACTGTACTCATGGCAGAGGGAAAGCCCTGAACTGTACCATATCTAAGACTGCTCCTATGAAAAGGAGCCTCTCTGAAGGAGTCTGGTATAACTTCTGCATGTTGATTGTGAACCCAAACAATGTCAGGAGGTTTACCATCATCTGGAGGTTTCTACGGCCGAGTGTGGCAAGCCTGCCTTCAACAGCCTATTGTGGACATAGGGAAAAACTGGTATTCCAAACCTCAGAGGATAGCTGCGACCACCACCATCACTTTTGTGATCACAAAGGGGACTGGTAAGGCTGAAGGGGAACACAGTAAATTGAAAATTCTCCTGGCCTAACTTGAACCGCATGTAGTGATTTGGAACTGCAGGACGGGCACATTGAGGAATGTTCTGCAGGTCCAAGGCCCCCCATCTAGTAGCCCCAATCAAGGGTAAACAGAACCTGGGCCTGTGCGAGCAACTTCAATTTGCCTTTTATCTGGAATGCATTCAGTGGGAGAAGATCTCAAATAGGACGAAGATGGCCATCCTTCTTCAGAACAAGGAAATCGCATGAGTAACAACCAGTTCCTTTCTTAGAGTCCAGTACCTGCTCTATGACCCCTTTGGTCACAAAGGCCTTTACGTCTTGCAACAGAATTGACAGGTCCTCCTCTGAAAGCTGCTCTGATGTGGGCAGATGATGCAGAGTATCACAAAACAATGGAAGGTAATTCCTCTGTTGAAGGATCTGAAGCACCCATTTGTTGGATGGTATTGTGGCCATTCTAGAGAAAATGTTTGAGCTTGCCTTCCACAGGGTGGTCGTGCACCACAAAAGCAAACTAACGGAGCTTGAAGGCTGATGTTGCAGGGATGTGGGACTTGGAGGGTCACTGACCCTGATGACCTGTGCATTGTGTGCCTGATCCCCTATACCTGAAGGGACTGGGGTGTCTGCTGCAGGGGCAGAGGAGGACTTGCAATTGCCTGTATGCCAAATCTCTGGAGTGGCCTCAAAAGGGCCAAGATTATGGAGGAAAATGTCTGGAAGAGGTAAAGAGGTACAAAGATCGTTAAGTGCCTTGGCTCTTCTTGAAGTGTACCAAGGCAGAATTTGCCTTCTTTCCCAACACGTGAGATCCGTCAAGAGGTACATCCATAAGTGATACTTAGACATGCCCAAAAAAAAGCCTACAGATCTCATCCAGGAAAGGCGACTGAGCACTACACTAGTGCCAACTGCCCAGTCATAGCTATCAATTGTATGAAGGCCAGACCAAATTACTTACGTGACCACATTCTGAATGGTTTGAGCCACAGAGGCTTGAAATTCCTCAAGGACTGCTGGCAAGATTTCACTGATGATGTCCCAGAGGGCATGTGTATTTCGTTCAAGTAGACAACTGGTATCGGCTGGGCAATGAAAATATTTGTTTTCTGAATTGCTCAGTTCTCTCAGACTCTCTGCCTGGGGGGTTCATAGGGAATTAATAAGTGTTCACATTGCTGCTTAAAAACTGGACCACCAGTCTCTCTGGAGTAAGATGTTGAATTAAAAATATAAGGGCTATCTAGCACCGGTCTGTGGCGTCTGGATATCTGCCTGTTCACCGGTGAGAAAGAACAACATTAAGCTCATTAATGTTCCAGAAAAGGCTTCACTGAATAGTAGTAAGGGCTAAAAGGAAGCCCGCCAAGGCTCGAGCATTTTAGTGTGTACATTAATTTTTAACTTCCGCAAAAGGGGGCTATTAGTTGAAAACCTTAGCTGCACATCTAATGATTACAGCAAAGGAATCATTTTCTTCCATTGGTTGTCTAGAATGGGGGTGGGGGGGAAAATCAACCTAGTATCATCCTCTAAGTCCATGTATACACTGTCATCATCATACTGTATAGTGTTTGGCTCGGCGTCAGACAATGGCATCAGAAAAGGGTTCTCCTCTGGCAACAAGACAGACAGTGTCTACGTCAAAGGGAGCAGCTTAGATTTTGGCACCAAAGCTGGTACAGAACTTGCAGTGGGATCCAGAGGCACAGACTGCACCGATGATGGATCCGCCACCAGTAACCAGACTGGAGGCCCCTACATTCCTTAGGGTCAGAAGGCACACCAGAGGTAACTAGAAGAGCGCCAAAGATATGCAACATGACCTTCTTAAAGGCCACAATCTGTTGCTGTCACCAACAGCCTGTGAAACTTGGAGATACTGTTGAAGATAAGCCATGACTTCTGAAACGGAACAACTCAAACTACTGTGTTGACTCTTCCCTTAGTAGCACTGAATGAATAATTTAATATTAAAACCAGGAACTCACTGACTTTTGGTTTGGAAATGGTGAAGCTTGTCCTAATGCATTAAACCCACCTTTACTGTTCAATTTATATTCAACCTTGTTAGCAGCCATAGGAGATAACCCCTTTTCATATTTTGTGGGGCTTACCTTTTTTGCTTTTGGACTTGCCAAAGTCTGGGATATTTAGTGTTATTACTCCCCAAATTTCCTAAGGATGGGTCGATGTGTGTGCCCACCCAGCTTTACCTGATGGTCAGTGGTTATTACTTCCTTTTCTCCTAACTTGGCCATGGATAAGTCGTATTTAGTTACCTCCACTCCCATCTTACCCACAAGTGTGTTCATGCAAAGTCAGAGGTGGATTTAGAAGGGTAAGGATGCCCATCCAAGGGCAGGGTGATGGTTTTTAGACCATGGCCCGAGCCTGCTTATCCCAAGATGGAGTCTTAGTTTGCCCACTTGCTGTGCTCAAAGGTGGGGTACTGCAATCCTAAAGCCCTGACTTGCTTGTGAGTAAGGAATAGGGTTTATCTCCCAGTGTCCAAAAAGGCAGGTGTGTAATTTGTCCTTCATTGCTTCCATGATCAAAAGGCAAAGGCAAGGAGGATGGCATAGCTGTTAACCCCTCACTCCCCCAACCCCCCCGACTAGAGCAAGGGAGGGTGCTGTTCCCCCATTGACTTTCCTCAACATCGGGGTATTTAGTTTTCTTGCACTCACCTTGGCCAAGAGTGAGGAGGGATTTAGGTTTGCACCTTGCCTTGTTTAAGGATGGTTAGGAGGTTATCCACCCACCCCTTTGGTTTAGCTACAGGAGAGAAATATTTTATAGCCATGAACCTCCAGACTGGAAAAAGGGAGGGGGCTTTGTGTACCTAGCTGACTTGCCAAAGGTCCTTGCCATTTAGTGCAATACACACTAGGATTTGTGCATCCACCCGCTTTTCCTACAGGTAAGGGGCAGGCATTTCATTCCATTCTTCCTCCCTCGCCTTGCCAAAGAGAGTGAGATGGGTTATGACCTTTAACCCGGTAGGCGATAATCTATAGCCTTTAAACCACACCAACTTGCACAAGGGCAAAGCAATGGCTTTATTTACCCTAACGGGTTTATTCAAGTCACAGGTATTTAGTGCCCTTTCCCTATACCTTCCTTTAGGATGGGCGCATTTGTGTGCCCACTGTGCCTAAGGGCAGTTGGGAGATTATTGCTTCCCTTTACCCCTCTCTTGTCCAATGGTGGGTGTTGATTTTAAGTGTGGCCGTGGATGGTTTTCAAATCCCTGTTGCGCAATTGATTATAACGCAGCAACAGCACAACTGTTAGATGGCAGGTTTTTTTTTTGGTTTTTTTTTAATTTTTGAAATCCATATATGACATAAATTTTCATCCTAATATTCATTCATCAAAATTCATCAATAACATCAGATTTGCAAAGCAAAGAAAAAATAAAAAAAAAAATATTCGCACCAAATGAACAAAAAACCTAATCAAAAAGCAATAAACTGGAAGATCGAAACTGCAATTTAGACCCTGAGAGAAACGACACAATGTCTTGAAACTATATCCACTACCACAAATTAATACCAATTGAACAGATCATTACATTTTAAATTCCTAAAATATATGCAGAGTAGCGAGAAGATATATATAAAATGTAACTTCATCCCATATAACTGATAAAACGACATAAACAACTCTGAACATATTAAAGTGCTAATTTTTAAAATCATAAAAGTCAGGGCACCTCAGATAAATACTCCTAAAACATATTCTGCGGTTTAGAGATCGCCGTTAAAAAACTCTGCCCAAATCTTCTCAAACTTCTTGTGCCCGCCAATTCGTAATGCATAGGCTCGCTCACTTCTTTTAACCTGTGCCATTTTCCGGACCCATTCGTTTTTAGAAGATATTAAATCCGTTCGCCATCTTTGGAGTAAAAGTGATCTGGCGACAGCCATTCCGATATATACCAGTTTGATAATCTTATCTGGTAAGCTAAGATCTGGGTCATATCCAAGCACTATCAGCCGAGCATTAAGCCCACTTGTTAATATGCATTCTGCTGCTAAGTAATCAAAAATATCAATCCAAAATTTCTGGATCAGAGGGCACTGTAGTATTATATGTGTCCAATTGGCTGAAGGGTGATTGTGGCACCGAAAACACTGCCCAGATTGATTAGGATAAGCCTTGGCTACAAAGCTGGGGGTTCTATACAGTAACCACTTACTAAAAAATAACATCCTTCGCCAATTAGCCCCTCTGACCGTGCTAAAATTTAATTTATTAACTGTAGACCAAATATTTGCTGTAATTTCCAGCTCCTCATATTTTTCCCATTTTATTATAGCTTTGGCCTCTAGGTCTATCCCCTTAATTGAGGCAAGATGTTTTTTCCATTCCCCAGGTTTCTTCAATACCGTATCTTCCAGTAAGTCATACACTAAACGTTTCTGATCAATGATCTGAACCAGATCAAGTTTACTGAAAAACTTACTGAGAACGTTATATGACCCAAGGAGAAGAAAATCACTGGGGATTAATTGAGACATTTCGCTTATATTCATCCATCTATCATTCCGCAGGAAATCAAAGTTTCCGGAACCCTGCCTTGGTCCAATTTTGAATGATTGTAAACGAATCTCTAATTCCTGCAGAGGCAATAAGACCCGCTATCAGAGTTGAGAAATTTATTGCAGAAATGGAGTATCTTCTGTAAAAAGCCTGACGTTTATGAAAAAACCAGTGTAAACACTTCTATCATACTAATTTAGGAGATCTAAAAATTGATAGTGGGCAGTGGATCTGATTTTCTTTACAGATTAAATTCATGAAAAAATTAATAAAAAGGCCCTGATGTGGTCCCTGCTTAAATCTAGACATATATTGTGCAAAATATGCGAAATAGTAATCCTTCAGATTAGGGAGGGCTAAACCACCGTCTTCCCGCTCCTCATATAAAGTGCTAAGTGCAATTCGAGGGACCTTCTTGCCCCACAGAAATTATGTAAACATAGACTCTAGTTTCGTAAAAAAGGAGTTCACTAAAACACACGGAATTGCTGAAAAAAGTAAGTTAAAAATGGAAGCACTGACATTTTGATCAATGCAACCCTGCCGAGAATAGATAATGGGAGAGAATTCCATCGGGAAAAAAGATCCTGGACTTTTCGTAATAATGGAACAAAATTTAAATCATATAGTTCCGAAATTAATGGCGAAAAGTAAACACCTTTGGATTTGTATTTAAGCATGAAAAGATAAATCGGGGTGTAAATCCCTAGCTGCACAGCCGCACAATATTATTTCTGTTTTTTTTTTTTTTATTAATTTTATAGCCTCCAAATGACTCATAACGTTAAAAAATCTGGAAGGCTTTTGCCTGCACTTCCTTCTCTGGCTTTATAATAAGCATAATGTCATCGGCGTATAATTTTACTTTACCCATAGTTGGAAGCGGAGGGCAAATATCCCTATTATTCCTGTTGGCTATCGCGAGGGGCTCAATAAAGAAGGAAAATAACACTGGGGATAACGGACATCCCTGTCTGGTTCCCCTTTTAACTTTTACTTGGCCAACCTCGGCGGCATTAATAATAATGTTGGCCTCAGCATTCGAGTACAACTTCTCCACCAACCCCGTAATTTTGGAGGGAATGCCAAATTTAGCCAAAATACAGAATAAAGTCTCCCAAATCACCAAATGGAATGCCTTCTCGGCGTCTAAAAAAAGCACTAATGCTGGTATCTTCTGGGTCTCAAAATAGTCAAGTGCCTCCACTAAAAAGTGTGTGTTCGTGCCAAGCTGCCTCCCAGCAATAAAACCATTTTGATCGGAATGAATTAAATGAGGCAATTCCATTAAAACGATTGGCTAAAAGTTTAGTTATTATTTTGTAGTCAGAGTTTAAAAGCGTGATGGGAGGATATGAGTTAGGGTCTTCACTATTTTTTTTTTTTTTTTTTAAACTGACTACACTCCCTTTTCTGAATGACCGAGGTATAGACCCACCTTCAAAAATTGAATTTACAATTAATAAGAAATAGTCCACAATTACACATACAAATGTTTTGAAGAATTCGGCAGGAAGGCCATCCGGGCCACAAGCTTTACCATTCGGGAGGTTTTTGATGACCTCCCCTAACTCTTCTTTTGTGAAAGGACTCGCCATGTGTCCTTTATCCTCGTCTGATAACACAGGAAATTCGTATTCCTGGAGAAAATCTCTCAAAGATGTCATATCGATAGGTTGTTGTTGGCCGTATATATTCCTATAATGTTGGACCATAATGTCTCCTATTACTCCCGAATCCTCAGAACGAGAGCCGGAAGTAGGGCATCTCAGTGCAGATATTTGATTGCTTGCGGCCGTTCCCTAGCCTGCCATGCCAGAAATCTCCCTGTGTAATTGCTTTCTTCATAAATCTTTTGCCTGTCCTGCTGAAAAAGGGATTCACTTTTAGCATAATATATTTCGGTCAAGTTCCGCTTAGCCTGATCCAGCTGTCATTTATTAGAAACCGAGGGACTGGAAAGGAACCTGTCCAGAGACCTTTGCACCTTTTGTTCTAGTATTCGCTTTTCTTCCTTCCTTTTCCTTGAATTCTCTGCATCTTTACTTATAGCTAGCCCTCGGAAAAAAGCTTTGAACGAATCCCAGACCACATGCAGTGGTGCAGAGCCATGGTTTCGCTCAAAGAACTCTCCAATTTCGATTTTAATAGAAGACACCCAATTCTCCTCTAGTAAGTTTTGTCGATTTAACAGCCATCTTTTTAGGGGATGTACTACCTTCACCCCGCGCTAACTCTAAAACGACCAGTGCATGGTCCGAAAACCCATTCTGAAGAATTTTCTGCTGTTTAAAAACCAATCGCCTGGAAATAAGAAAAAAATCAATGCGCGAAAAAGTATGAAATCTCCCTGAGAAGCAGGTGTAAGCAATTTGAGTAGGAAATGCAGCCCGCCAAGGGTCAGCAATATCAAGCGTCGAGCTATAACTTTGTACAGTTTTGAAAGTTTTTCGTTTTAACTGCTTTTTTTAATTGAATTGGATGAGGAGTCGATATTCGGGTTCATTAACAAATTAAACCCCCCCCCCCACGATCAAATCCCCCGAAACTTGGATTAACGATTGAAAAAGTTCCTCATAGGGGAAGGGATTGTCCTCTACTGGGGCATATATGCTAGCGAGCGTCAAAGGCTGGTGACCTACATTACAGGTGACCCAGCACCATCTACCACTTTGATCGCTCGCAAAATTGACAACCTCAGCCTAAAATTTTTTGCTAAGAAAAATCGCCGTCCCCCTATGGGCTGCTGAAGATGAGGAGAAACCCCGATAGGCTTCCCAGGATCTAAACATTGAAAAATCTGGAATTTTCCCCGCTGGTATATGGGTCTCTTGTATGAGAATGGCAGCAGGATTCTCTGTCTTAATCCAAGCCTCAATGGCCCGCATTTTCCTCTTATTAAGGCCATTCACATTGAAAGAAACCACTTTCAGTATTTCCTTACTTCCCATTTACGAGAACAGGGCAAATTTCTGAATATCCGAATAATCTGAAGAGGAATATAAATTTACCAGGTCGGAGGAAGGCCTCCAGACAGAGTCTAGCAGAGAGAGTGAACCCCCCTTCATCACTTTCACATAACAATGAACTGATGTATTTGGACTTAAAATATGGATTTCGTTTTTTCCCCCATGCTCCCTTTCCACCCCTGTGACCCCACCCTCCACCCAATGTCGCCATGAGCAGATGGCCGTACCTGCTCAAACCTGACAAGCTGTCCCACCCACCCTACTACTGGCACAATGACTTGGTGCCAGGTGCTGCCGGACAGCCCACGCCCCCCACTCCCCTCCCCTCCCTACCTTTAAACAAATAAGCAAAAGCTGAACAGTGAAAAGCCAGAAAGAAGAAAAAAAGCAACCGTAGACCTCCACATACAGATAGCTCATTGCCCCACCAAGAAAAGAAAGAAAAGGAAAAACAAAAACAGAACACTATTAAGATTTATCCGAGGAAATTTGTTGCAATAATTCCTGTGCTTCCGGGACACTGCAAAAAATATGGAATCTGCCCTTGACGAGCACCTTCAGCTTACTCTGCTGGGCTATCATTGCCTGTGCTCCCTGTTCTTTAAACAAATATAGCATTTTGACAAACTCTTTCCGCCTTTTAGCAGCGGAAGCTGACATGTTCGAGAAGATACGACATAATGGAACTTCTGCTGAGGTGAACTGTCTTTGTTTGATGGCCCTTGTTAGGATCTGTTCCTTCACCCTAAATTCCCCAAAGTTAACCAGGATAGTCCGTGGGAACTTAGTGTTAGGAGGAAGGTGTGCTGGAACACGATGAGCTCGCATTATGGTCAGATCACCGTTGAATTCTGGGAGGACATTTTTCTTTATAAATGAATCAACCCATTGAAGAGTCTGCTGGCCCTCAATCCCCTCCGGGATGCCCAGAATACGAAGATTAGAGCGCCTAGAATGGTTTTCTAACTCTTCCAGCTTATATTCCAGAGTAGTCTTCTGGCTCTGGAAAGTGGCGACTTTGAGATTCATAGAGGACACTTTATCCTCCAGATGCGAAATCCTGCTTTCGGCCTCCTGCAGCCGTGCCGGGATCTGAGCCATGTTTTCCTCAATTTTAGTCATGCGGGCATGAATTACCGCAATCTCGGCGGATTGGGAAGCTTTCAGATCACGAATTTCTTCCAGAATCAAATTAAGAAGACTTTTAGCGTCCCATTGCATGGAAAAAGACCTTGTGTCTTGTGAGGGATTAACCTGACTCGAGTTAGGCCGATCCTCTGGCTGTGAAACCTCTGGGTCTGAGTGTTCTGACTCCGCTGATATAGACAGAGCCGATGCCAATGCCGCTGGGACTACTGGGATAAGTTGATCCGCGAGGTCCACGGGCTCCTCTCCGACCAATGGCTTTAGCAAGCCCGGAACTGATGGCGGGGGGGGGGTGGGGGGAGTGGCTAGCAATCACCGAATTTAGAGTCTCCAGACATGAGTCCAATGAATTGTCCACTAATAGGGGGTCGTTGCCTGCCATCTCCTGCACCAGCCCCCCCGAAAACATACCAGGCTTAGCTTTAAAGAATAGAGGGTACTTTAAGGTCTTTGGTTTCCCCTGCTGCTCCGTCAAGTGTAAGATTTTTAGATTTGATTGTATCTGGAAAAACGAGCGTACCGGCGTTTGAGGAGGCCAACCTGATCGGGCTAAAAGTCGAATCAAGCTCCGCTGAGGCAGCACCCTGGTAATCTTGTTTGGCGGCCTCGGTACTTGCCATCTCAACAATTTCAGTATGAAGGGGAAAATCCTTCCTGAAAGCTGCAGCGCAATTAGATCTGGCCACTGCCTGACCAGCTCGCTTTTTAACTTTTTGGCCCAGATTTGGGGACTCAGATTGAGCAAATCCTTTAGCTCCTTTAGTGAGATTTCGCATAGTGTCTTAATCAAAAGCTCCTCCACGGTCAATTGGCTAGAATTGCCTCTTGGGACCTCCCCAGCGACCCTCAACCAAGTGGTATAGGGAACCCCATATACCGGTGAGTAAGAAAAAGGAAGGGAGAAAAAGAAAAACACCTTCACTTACCCCCACTTGGAGAGAAACCTGGTGGTCCGGGGGTGGCCCGACCGCTAGGAGACCCAGAGACCCAGAGTCCGAGAAGCCAGACAGGGGGTGCCCTGGCACAGCGCCCCGACAACAGATCTTCCGCCTTGCATAAAATGTTAAAATCTCCAAGTCCTGCACAACTTTTATCCCCAGAGGCACCTGCTACTCGTCGGTTCTTCTTTGGCTCTGCTCAGCTGCTCCCAGGTTATCCAGCTCCCCGCTCCTATCACCGGGAAAGGCTGGCGAGGCGATAAAGCAATTAGGAGGAGAAGAATAAAGCTGACTGAAGTATTGCCGCAGACCGCAGCGGCTTAGTTACATCGGCATCGAAAACGGCAGTTTCGGCGGCATCACACAGCACCGCTCAGCTGTTCGTGGCGTCTAACGTTGCGGAGGAGGAAGTGAGGGGGTGTGGTTTCGGCCTCTCTCAGCCGGTCAGCATTGCGTCTCACCGAGCGTAGCAGGGTTATTTATTTTTATTTTTTTATTTTCCATCCCTCTTCTGAAAAACAGGGATTGGCATTGGGCACCTCAAGCAACTCCCCATCATTGGCCAAGGCTGGCAAATAAAGCAACTCTCCTCTCATTTGGGCAAAAAGGGGAGGGACTCGAAGGACCTCCTCTGACCCTGGGCAAGGCATGGTGGGTTTAGCAAACAATGCTCTGCACTTTGGCGAGGCAAGGGGTAACAAATTTAGGGTAAAAAAGTTAGGCATAATTCTTACCCGCGCCCTTGGACAATGGGGTAGAGTCAGCCATTTGTCCCCCCCACCCCCAACCCGCCATTTACCTGTGCTCGACAAGGCTGGGGATATTTTTTATTTTAGATTGCCAAGACTGCTCCCCTCCACCCCCCAACATGGCCATAGACAAATCCTGATATGGTGAAGACGTTTCTAATTTTTTGATCGCTTGTCGGCCCCTGCGACAGGCAAGGAAGAGCATGCCTTAGGCTCATCCACTTAGGCATCATACAAAACTGCTGTCCAGGTGTGCAGCTTTGTCTACTCTTATTTGGCTTCCAATACTGCTAAACAATGGAAGGGTGGGAGTCATGTACACTCAGTGTACCTACACCTAAATGGTGCATGTGTTTGTTTTTTATTTCCCTCTGATCGAAACTGATTATTCGTAGTTTTGCAGAAATTGTAGTCATATGTAGATATATACAGAGTTGCTGTATGCGCCAACATTTCTGGATAAATATTCACACAGGCAAGGAAAGGCAGCAATTACAGAAAAGTAAGAGTAAGCAGCACAAACAGCAGCATAAGGGAAACTCATGTTATTTTGAAAGGTGATGCATTTTGCCCCCTCCCCCAAATAACTTTGAATAACGTGGCCAATCTGCAGCACCACAGGGGGCAAAAGATATTAAAGGAGCAAAATGTTAATGTTCTATGGAGTGAGGGGTTTACCTTAACTATAGAAGTAATTACTGCACCTCGGTAATATATATCGCACTGTTAAAGACGTATAGTAAAGTTATGCTGCACACACGAAGTACGTCAGAAATTGGCTTCTTTTGGCTATTCCTGCCACCTCCACCTTCAATCAAATCCATGCTTCTTTCCACTAGGATTCGACCAGGTATACATTATAGTTCTGCTTACGAACAAACTCGGTAATTTCAGAGGCTTTCAGTGTTTAATTCAATTTCACAGTGTAACAATCACAGCATTTTAATGCAATTTTTTCATTACATTTCTGGGATTTTGTTACGACACACTTTCCCAAATCCCTGCAAATGCTGGCCGATTTCGTTAACTTTCCCAGTTTTCGTTATAGTCTTATGTTTTCTATTCTCAATTGGGAAGTTTTGGTGCAGGCATATGGGGCACACACATTCTCCAATGAACCATGCCAAATTCAACTCCTTATTCATCCCTTTAGCTTCAGAGATTAAGGTGAATTTCCACCCCTAGGAGATGTGCTCTCACCCACCTCCCCCCCCCCCCTCCCCTTGGCTGAGATGTGCTTACAATGCAACCGGGTGAGGAGGTTCTTGAACCACGTAATGGGGTGAGAGCAAAAACCATCTATAGTTAACCAATCAATAACATTTGAGATGTCTTGAACTTATAAATTGAAATTCTTCAATTTTAGGATTTTTCAGGATAGCTCTTTTTTTGCTCATGTTTAACAACAGACTAACATAACCACAAAAGGGCTATATGCGGCTTTAAAATCTATATGTTGAGACACACAGTCGCCAAAGGAGAACACAATCTATCCAACTAAGATGGGAGGTAATAAAACAGCTCTAACGATTCTTACTCATTTGTCTAAAAGTCAGGGACAGTCTATTTTAATATGGTCAGGTACAGGAGAGTGATGAGAAAATATATAAAGTTTTCCACTCTATTACATTTTTCACAGTGGCATTGGGGGTGTATGACTTCCCTCAACTGTTCCTAAACCAAGCACTGCATTGTCACTTTATTTTAGAACTCTGAATCTAGCACTCTTTATTATTCTAGGCTTGTTTCTGCCTATATACATCAATTTGTATTTAGCTGTCTGATGGCCTTTGTGGTTATGTCCATACAGTCCTAATCCTTTTCCTTTGTCCTTGTTCAGCATGGTGGGGAACCCTTGCTGTACCCCCAGTACAGTTTGCTATGAACATTACAGTCCCTTAATGGACCGCCCCCTTGTAACCAAAACTCATGTCACGTTGGGCACTACACTCCACCAGCTCCACCGGTTGGCTGTACCCAACACCTCACCGTGCTCCATCACTGTCCAGCTCTTTCCAGCTGCTTTTTCAACGAGATTGGGATGCTCTCCTCACCAAAGTAAGTCTGACCCACTCCCTTGTTGTATTCAGGCAGTCACTGAAAGCTGGCGAATATATGATGTTACTTAGCATACCATTACTCCGCAGGTATTTACTGCAAAGTTTTTACTTCGCAAATACCATTACTACGAATGATTTTAGTGCGCATGCTTTTACTTCGCAAATATATACAAATACATTAAAAATGCTTTTACTTCGCAGTTAATCATTACGCATACCGTTACAATGTGTTATTGGTACCTTAAAACATCAAATTAATCGTAATAGTAACCTATCCCCTGGCACGGGATGCCAGGGAAATAGGGGTTTTAGGTGGGGAAGTATTTTAAAAATACTTGTTTAAAATTAATACGCGGGTATTATTTTAAATACCGGAGTACTTTTTTTAATACTCATTTTTACAATTCTTATAATTTTTTTAGATATGTCCGACATCCAATAATCCGACAATATTACTCTCGTCTTGTTTTTCACTTGAGCAGCGTGCGCCCCCATCGTCTTGGTCACCTCCCCCCTCCAATAACCCTCATTATTTTATCGATCCTAATGAGTGCCAGGCCTCTTGGTTAATGTATGCAGATTAGCGCCGCCCGAGGCAGGTGGGCGCTGTATATCTGTGATTAAAACCGCACGTGATGACAGCAATATTAATCACTTTTGTGGAGAGGGGGGACAATACCCATATGGACCATACCATTCTAATGGGGGCATCAAATACACACGACGCTCCTTTGGAAACAGAGATCTCCGACTCCCACCCACCCCACACCCCTACACCCCACCTACTTATCAGTACTAGGAGGGCACCGGAGCGTACCCACAAAGAACATACGGTACCAGACTTTATCACTTCGCCCCCTTCTCTTACTGGGGACGCGGATGGTAGATCCCTTTTTTTAAAGCGGTGAGACATATTTAGAAGGGCGAGAGTGGGGGTGCGGGCGATGGCTGTCAGCTATCTGCAGAAATTGAATATATGTATATTTTCACTGTTGACGACGTTTGTGTGTCACAGCCCGTAATACAAGCAAGGGCCTCCCCCCTATTTAAATATATTCGCTAGGACAAGGGATAAGGAGAGAAACTGGCAGAGGGAAACACGGACACTGGCGATGTAGCTGATGCGCAAGGGCCTTTTGTCAAAGTGACAAGGGTTTATCGAAAGACATAACACCCCATACAAACAAACAACAGACAACGGGATAGCCAACACCCACCAGACGATATCCTGCTTAAGAGAATATATGATGTATTTTTTTTAGGTACCCTGTGTTGTTCATCAGAGTGGTATTTTTTGGGAGTACCGTTTTTGTTAAATATTTTTTGTTGTTCATCCGTGCAGCACAGAATTTTTCAAAATTAATTCTCGGGTATTTTTTTAGAACATCCCGTTTTGCACTAAATATATTGTGCTTAAATTGGCACAGTAACTCCATTATGCGTAGTAAGTGCGTGCTAAGTAATGGAACATGCGTAGTAAATGCATGATAAGTAAATGCATGCTAAGTAATGGCATCTGCGAACTAAAATATGCGTAGTAATGGTAATACTAAGTAATGACCGTGTAGTAAAGGTAGAATACCAAAGCTGGCGTCATCAAAATAGAAGTTTTGGTCTTTTAACCACCCCAAACACACCTTGCATCCTCAGTAGAATAAATTTAAATATGTACTACAATGTAAATGCACTGTAGTTCACTGTACTCTATCATGTTAGTCTAACCTTGTGTTAGAAAGATGCCTTTTGAGCATCTGCATTCTCATTTTTCACAAATTTGTATCACAATGTTTTTGTTTTAATATATTGACAACAAAATTGGTTTCTTATATTCTTAGTTCTTATGTTGACTTGTTGAAACATACACTTTTGTGCACAGGGCTTCCAAGCTCGCTAAATTCAATAACAGGTGACAGGGATGCACATGTTGGCTTATGGGAAAGAAGCCAATTAGTTATTAATTCCATGAGGGTGAGAGAGGCTTGCAGGGAAGTACCAGGGTTTACAGAATAGATCTTATTGGAAAGCACATTTATTTACTAAAGGGAGGTAAGAAAATATCCATTAAGTTTGTTGACCCCTTAACACAAGGTTGACTTTATTCATTGCATCTCAAGTTTGTACACACGAAACAAAGCTTGACAGCCACAAGGTCAGGGTAGCAGAGTTTGGTCAGAGTAGTACGAGATATGTCACAACACCACCATCTATGTTGGCAGCCCATGTTATAATTATTTATCCATTCCTGGGTTGTATTTGCTTTTTGATATCTATGGTCTTGAATATATGGTTGGTGTTTCTCAAGCTCACATTTTAAGAACGGCTGTAGAAATCCTAGAATTTCAGAAGGGGTGGCTTGGCTGAGGCTAACTGACAAAAAGAGCCTGACTGCCAAACCCCTGCTAAGGGTACTCAGCAACCGACTGAGAAGTGTGATACAACAAAGTTTGACATGTAGTATTGGGAATCACACTGAACCACCCCAAATGTACAGATCCCTATCACCTTTGGAGTCCTCCAGGGTTCCATACTGTCTTCTGTCATCTTAAACATCTACATGGAGCTGCTTTGTGCCCTACTCACAGATAACAGCATCAATATTCTGACTGTGCACAACTCTACTTGAAAGCAAGGGCGGCTCCTCTGTTATGGCGGAGGAGCATCGCCCCACTGCTTGTGAGCAGTGAGAAACATAAAATGACAATAACTTAGAGTTATTGTCATTTTATGTTTCCTGCCCTGCTGCTTTGCGGCAGGCGGGTGAGCGGGGCTGCTCTGGTCTCCGAGCAGGGTCGGAGTGGTTTACCCACTCGTAAAGTGCGCAATGACTGTTTGGTTCAAACAGTCATTGTGCCCAAACCAGTCATGCGCACTTTCCTGTTCTCCATGCAGGCTGCATTACAGCCTGCATGGAGAACATGCCCACCCCTCCAGCCCCTGGCTGAGCGCTGTGTCACAGCGCTCAGACCAATCACAACGCTGCATGCAGCGTTGTGATTGGCTTAGGGGTGGGAGCCTGGCTGCCTGCTTCCTGTTCCTGTCGGAGGCAGGAGAGCAGGAGCAGAGAAGACAAGGGACCCGACATCGAGGTAAGTTTTCTTTTTTAATTACCGATTCCCCCGGCCGCGTAAAACCCGGCCCCCCGTGCGTCTGCCCCCCCCACCTGCGAGCCATGTCGGCCACGAGCCTCCTTCACTTCAGACATCCAACGCCCCAAACACTGCCTGCACATCATCAAGACCTGATGTCCCTTGCCTACTTGAAGCTCAACAAAACCAAAACAGAATTCCTATTATTTACCAAGAACAAAGAACAAGATACAGCAAAAACATGGCTCAATTACGTGAACCTTGACAGCTTCAAACTCCAACTTTCACTGATCGTCAAATCTCTCGGATTCACACTGGACACCAACCTCACCTTTAAGGAACACATTGTGAGAAAAACACAAAGGCGGCCAACTCTCTTCTAAACAAAGAGAAAGATTTTCTTCCTGAAAACCACTTCAGAACTGCTGTTCAAGCCTTAGTAGTCTAGCATCTGGATTGGCTGATGCCCTACTCCATGACCTCCAAGACTCCACCCAAGCCTCCCTCTAGGGCATCCTGCAAGCTGCAACACATCTCATTAAGGGCCTGAAAAAGTATTATGGAACTCCATTGGATCCCCTTTTTGGGCCACACCATCTTCAAAGTCAGCTGCATCATTTAAAAAGCCATCAGAACTAGTATCCTTGCCTATCGTGCAGACAAGCTCACCATCTTCGGTTCTAGAATCAAATGCACCAAGGGGATCATTAGGCTGCAGACTAAAAAATGTAAAAGAAAAAAGACAAGGTAAGCAGGCCATTTCCATTTCTTCACCCAGGATCGCAAACAATAGCCCCATATCCATCAACCCAGCCCCAATGTTCCAATTTAGGTAAGAGTTGAAGACTCACCTGTTTAAAGAGCACTTCATTAACTGTCCACATCCCAGCTTACTCTCCTACTACTCATTGACATTAGGTTGGTCTTTGACCACATACAGCACTCTACTGCCTTTTGGTTAATTAGAAATACCAGATATATATATTTATACACACATTTGAACAAACTGCCTCTGTGTTCCCAGGTAATCATTAATGCCATTTGATTTATGAGGAAGCATTTGAGTTAAGTTGCTGGTTGTTCCCTGCATTCTGATGTCAGAAGTGTATTGCTAGGAACACTGCAGGATAAAATAATGTTAGTTGGCTGTGAAACCAGCTTCAGTGATCTCCTCCCCTGTGGAAGCCCCTAAATTAATTGACTACGAGTATGGGACAAGTGTCCCTCGGTGCTTGTCCCACCAGGTCCAATCAATCAGGGCAACTTCAACAGAGCAGAAATGAGACACAAACCCGAAAATGCACTGCGCTGAATGAATGAATAATTAGGATTAGAATGAGGGCCCTCAACACCCCATAGCCATGGCGACCTTGGTGAAGTAAAATAAAGAGATGCAAGTTCCAAACATTATCAGAGTATTTATAGTACAGGGTGTCATCTGCCCGAACAGTGGCGCTAGATGTTTAGCAGACTTCCCCAATGACCGTGACATAGGGGTGAATCATGGACTTTCCTAAATGATGACATTATGTAGAAAACACAGTCTGGATTGGCTACAGACCAATAACGAGCCTGCCCAGAAGGGGGATGTCAACTGAATTTCAAACTGTACCGCCTTGATTTTCACATCAAAGAAATAACAAACATCGATCGTCCTTAATAATTATTTTATTTTAAGATAATTCAATTGAAAAGTTACATCACTAAGAATACTAAAATGATCTTCTTTAGCACTTTACAAAATATAAAACATGCATTTTAAACTGCATTTCTATTCTAGGTGTTGAGTTAATGGTAGGTGACAAAAGGAAGAGGCGTATTTCAAAAATGTGCCCAGCAACAGCTACATAAACTACCAGTTTTAAGAATCAACAGCAGGGAAATTAATTTTCAGAGGGTTTTATGTTTTCATTCATTTTTAAAACTGAAATATCGCCAAACGGTTAATGAAGCGTTAATTGAAAATGCGGTGTCTATATAATCGGTGGCAAACTACTGTTGGTTACAAACGTTACTATAAGAATAAAAATCTTAGCGAATGTATCTATAATCACCCACCAAACGCCTGCACCGTTATTTACTGTGTGCGAGTTACAGGTTTAGTTTGCTTTTTTCCTTAGGTCAATGAACGATCTATGAGTACAATGATTCGAGATATGGATGCACAGTGACAGAAACACATGGTTTAGTGCGAAATATTTGTATCAAAGCCCATAGTTTGTTCTAACTACTAAAAACTAAGATGCCAATTCCAGCAGCTGCACATGTGCAGTTGTAGCAATTTTGCACTGCTTGGTATCACGAGCATTCACTTCCTGCAAAATATCATAATCTTATCATTAAGGTATGCATATGTATGGGCATATGCCAGGGATGCTTTGATAGACTCTCGTCTAGACTATGCTAATGCAGTGTACTAGGAACTACCTCTCCATTTAATTTAGGAAACTCCAGATTGCACTCAACTTCGGAGCTCAGTTAGTCACTGGGTGCTTAAGGTTTGCGCATGCCAGATCTATTTTTGTACAAACTTAATTGGCTGCCTAGTAACCAAAAATTAATTTCAAAGTGCTGTACCTGGGCCACAAACTCTTTATATGGCGACAAACCCCCAGTCATCAAAAAGCGTATATTAGAAATACTGCCGAAAGAGAAAGCTTTGCTAGTCAGGGGGGAGGGGGTCTCTTTTTAAAGGTCCACGGCCAAGACAGAATTGGCAGCTTTTGCTTTTCCTCCCGTGCTCCTAATCCATGGAATTCTGCAAAGAAAATAGTTTGTCAAAAAATCACCGTAAGGGTTACTACAGTAATAAAATGTGCAGCTAGCGGATGTAAAATAATTAGGATGATGATAAAAGGTGTAGGCTACAAAACTTGATGAATAGTTATTTATTGGGTATGTGCAGAGACGGGACGTGGTTGAGTGGTGTAAAACAGTCTGCACATATGTATGGGCAGAAAATGTTCTTTTCATGCAAGGGCAAAACACAGGGCACTTTAGCCCCTGCGGTGCAATTTGGGGGGGGGGGGTTGCAGAGGCACCCTTTTGGTGGCCCCCTATTGAGCGTAAGGTTCATGAATATCTCTAAAAAATGTGTGATTAGGGGCCCCTCAACATTCTACTAGGGGGGCAGTTGGGCTTGGTGTATTCCTCCTAGACAGCCACACACAATGGGAGCTTAGGTGTGACTGGATGGGCCATCACTGGCAGGATGGGAGGGAGGAGCTGGGCCAGCCTGACTTACACTGGAATAAGCTGTGTCCTGTCTCCACGCAAAGGACTTAACAACCCTGCATTTTTACTTCAGCCAGCTTGGAGCCGAGGCAGGGAATTCCATGCACTTCAAAGACACTGTCAAGAAGTTTCTCCCACATTCCAGAACCAGGGCACCAGTGTATACGAGAAGGACCTCAGTCACAACCACTTGAGTACACTTCTGGACCTGTTGATACTTTGCCAGGAAGAAGGACTACTATGCTGCTGAAAGGGCTGTCACTCTGCAGGACTGCTACTCTGAAGGAGCTTCTGCCTTGCTGTGCGTACCTGCTGCTTTCTTGCCTGGGGAAGAAGAACTGGACATGCAACTCCATCCTAAACCCAGGACCCCTTGAACCCAGGACCCCAGAGTGACTCAAAGGGCTAGTCTTCTGGCCTCCTGATCTGAGCCTCAGGGACATAACATGCTTCCTCACTGCTCCTGGACCCGTCTTCAGCGAGTTCCTGACCCCAAAGAGGTGCCTCTCAGGTCTTTCGCCCTTGGTGTGGCTCTGGAGATCTTAAATTCAAGCTTTTGGGTTCTTCACAACTGCAAAATGGCTCGTTTGTACCGGAGCTGTGCCGCCCACATGGAAAATCAGTACAACCTGCTGCAAGTTCGTCTCTTCGCACAGCAAGCATCGCTCACTCCCATGCACCTACAAAGCGAGGCTCCAGCCTGCCCGACCGTGAAGCCTGGTCTGCTCCTCGCACCACACCAACTACCACCACCAACACTCTCCTTGCTAAGGGTAATCTTCGTCAAAGGGAACAGGACTCTTGGCACAAAACGTGAGTAGGTAAACCTTCAGCAGGACTAATCTGGGACTTTAAGTTGGTGGTTGGCGCTTTCTGTTTCTAAGCGCCATTTTAAAGTTTATTCTTTAAAATTCATAACTCCGGTTCTATTGATTGTATTTTTGTAGTGTTGATCTGGTTTTATTTATTAAATTAAGCTCTATTTTTCTAACCTGGTGTGGGATCTTTTTGTGTGGTGTTTTCACTATTCTATTGTTTGAAGTGTTGCACAAATACTTTACACATTGCCTCTAAGTTAAGCATGACTGCTCTGTGCCAAGATACCAGGGGGTGAGCACGGGTTAATTTGGGCTTTGCATGTGTCTGGCCCGGACTTGGATCGTGGTTGCTGCTTGACTAGGGCTCACACCCATGTCAACCAGCAAGCCAGTTTCTAATACAACTGCATAAGGCTGCATATGTTATCCTAAAATCTATAGGATTATCTGCTGTCCACTACAGCAAAAACCGAATCAAATCATACCAAACTTTGCATACTAACAGAACAATTCTTAAAAAAGCCTCACGACAAAGGTTCACCCATTAATGCATAATTTTAGGCTCAGGAATACGGGGGAAACAAAACATAAAACAAGAAATAAATTCCCACTCAAGCTATCTACATTGACGAGTGGAGTATATCCAACATAGTCATGGACCCAAATGTGTTCCCTCAAAATGTTATTTCTTTTCTATCACATTTTTTTTTAAAGAAGGATTTTTTTTTCCATTTAAAAAATAAAATAAAAACTTACAGCACCATATCTTTCATTATTTGTATATCCTTATATTCCTATGATTCATAGAGCATAATCCGCATTGAATTAATTATCAAGTCTGACAGTCAAAATCATCTTTTATCGGTTTAAAAAACCCATAAAATATACAAACACACAAAAAACCCATATCATGGCATATAAAAATAACAGTAAAAGATAAAACGGCCTCAAAGACAGGTTTGATCTTAACATAGTCAAAACACAAAAATGGTTTAAAATACAATGTTTTAGATAACACCATAAAAATCACCATATGTACATATAAAAAAATGCCAATTATCCCCTTCTTTTTCTGAGTCTAACAGCAGTCATTAAAAACCTGACAACATTAAAACAAACAAATTCAATGTTTAACATTTGTAAAAAAATAAGAGCAGGCCTAACCTGAGTAAACCGCTTCCATTTGAGTATAGGAAGAATAAATTGTCTATGAAGGAATTGATAAAAGTCACAAAACAGGACAAAATGAAAAGTATTCTGATTAGAGAAGTTATAACAGGTGCATTGGGCTAGATTATCAGCTATGTTCCAAACAAAAGGTTCCGCTAGAAACCAATGCAATTCATTAGTCAACCTAACAGTATGGTGCAAAAAATAAATCAGTGGTGTATATCAATATAAAAGCTCACCACCCCACTAGAATCACCATCACCAATTCCAAACTACATTCATCCACACTCTTCTCATACACTCTCCCAAGAACTCCAGAAAGAAGTTTCTTTTATACAATTTGGCTCAATACAGAGATCGCTTTTAATTTGCTCTTCCAATACTGCGTCTTGATCTGGGGTCTCCACATGATACTGGTCAAAGCTCATTTTGGTAGATTACACATTCTCTACACCACCTTCATCAGGACCTAAAAAACAGTAGATGGTCTTCCTTCATCCAGGAAAACAAGCTGGGTGGATTAAACAAAGGTTCCAAACCATTACTATATAGCCTACTAGAGCTGGTATCCTCATTTCTTCCTTGTAAACATTTTTTCAAGCTCACCCACCTCTTTGTCAGTTTACATCCAACATCCCTTGAAATCTCTGGATTCATCGCAGGTAGTGACAACTCTCCCTTAATATGTAAGGTGCCTCTCCTGTAGTCTGTTGCACTATCGCCAATGGTCCTTCATACCAAAAATGTGTCCAAGACGCAAAGAGAAGTGAGTGATCTTGAACATTTTTTAAAAGGAAGAAATGAAGATGCCAGCTGTAGCTTTTTATATTGATGTATATCAATGATTTACTTTTTGCACTGTACTGTCAGGTTGACTAATGAATTCAATGCTGATTGCAGTCTATGTATCCTAAGAATATAAGCATGTACAAATATTTAAAGTTATGGTGTAAGTTTTTTTTTTTTTTTAAATTGAAAAAATCCTTTTTTAAAGAACAAAATGTGATAAAAAAAGGAATAAAATGTAATTTGAGGGAACATATTTGGGTCCATGACTATGTTGGATATGTCCCACTCACTATTGTAGATAGGTTGAGTGGGATTATTTATTTCTTTTTTGACAGTTCTTAAAGTGGGCCAGAACTGCGATCTGTTGTAAATTCAAGTCGTAGACTGAAATATTTGTGCTACAAAAGAAGATGTAATGATTCTAAATCATATTAGGGTGGAGCATCTTCACTAACTGGCGCTTATGCACATACCCACTGGCCTGCCTTCTCCAGCTTGTATGCACTGCCCAAGCATAGGGGCGGTCTTCCTTTGTGCTGTGAAGGGATGCCCGGGTCACGCAGAAGTCAGCACATTACATACCCCCTCAAAATAAACACAAATCCATCATTTCATCATGGTAATGAGTCTTGCAGGAGACTTAATGGTCCAGCAAGGCTGAGACAAGGCAACTGATAAAGAAACAGGCTAAGACGTAGGGAGAGCAGTGTGAGACAAAGAAGTAGAAAACAAAGGAAATGATTATGGTATAATGGAACAACATCACAGTTCGAGTTACAGTCACTTTCAAACGTGGCATCAGTCACACCGTCTCCATTTGGGCTCCTTAAATCAGCTACGGGCAAACAGTCTTTAGAATGTTCCGCAATGGATGATAGGTCACATGGCTCACCCCCAAAGTGTGGAAGTGGAAGGAGTTCAGAGTGATGGTGCAACTGTTTTGCCATGCAGTCAGAGTCATTGGTTTCAGCCCCCTTGAAACCCACACAAAGTCTCAACACCAGCTCTCCTTGCTATATTTTAGATGCTCAACCTCTCCTTTTCTAGTTCACATATTGCTTCATTTTCTCCTTATTCAATGCATCTCAAGTAGCGAGTCTGCAATCCAGCTACAGTGGTTTGTTAATGGGTGGAGGATCTTAGTTATCTTGCAAACATTAGCTCTTCAGGTGAGAGACAAATGATGCTTTGAAGTGAGAAGAGATATACAAACAAGTGGTTCTGTCGGGAAGGAAACAATTGCTTTGTACAATATGGATACAAACTTAAAAACGTCAACAATTATAGACTGAAGGGAATGATTCACAGTCAAAGACTTTTTGTACGGAACACACCACAAAGACACAATAGTTTTTTAGCCACACAAAATGATCTTTGTATTGCATGAGTATCATGTACATATATTAATGAATATGGCTGTCAATAAAGCAATACAAAATACGACGATAAGGTGAATTAAAGTGCAAGTGAAGTGTCTAGTGATGACTAAATAAATAAGGTGCTGTACATAATACACAAGTGGCTCAAACATGAAACAATAAAATGATTATAGTATACTGTTCAATCATTAACGCATAGATACACAGCCCAAGTACGACTTTAAATTGGGGTCCGCGAAGTTGCATCGTCGTATTTTGTATTGCTTTATTGACAGCCATATTCATTAATATATGTACATGATACTCATGCAATACAAAGATCATTTTGTGTGGCTAAAAATTATTGTGTCTTTGTGGTGTGTTCCGTACAAAAAGTCTTTGACTGTGAATCATTCCCTTCAGTCTATAATTGTTGACGTTTTAAGTTTGTATCCATATTGTACAAAGCAATTGTTTCCTTCCCGACAGAACCACTTGTTTGTATATCACACATACCCAGGTTCTGAGGGCCACAGGGTTACCCCATTAACGCTAATGGTTGAAGTGAGAAGAGGTTTTTCCATAAAAAAGTAATATTCAACCTTGCATTTTTTGGTATGGTTATCCCACACTTTCTGCCTTCTGATCTCCTGTTCTGACTGTGTGCTGAACTTCGTTTTTGCTGGATTTAGGACTTTGGGTACTTTTTCACTGCTGACCAGTGCTAAAATGCATGTGCTCTGTGCCTAAAATGCAATGGCATTTGGTTTCTCCATGATTGTCATATTTGATTTATTTTTAAGTCCCTAATACAGTGCACTACATGTGCCCAGGGCCTGTAAATCAAATGCTACTAGTGGGCCTATAGCACTGGTTTTATCACCCACATGAGTAGCCCTTCAAACCCGTCTCAGGCCTGCCACTGGAGAGCCAGTGTGCGCAGATTTAAACTGCCATTTCGACCTGGCAAGTTCAACTAATTGCCTGGCCCAAACCTTCCCTTTAATAACATATAAGACACCCTAAGGTAGGCCCTCAGCAGCCCAGGGGTATGGTGCAGTGTATTTAAAAGGTAGAACATGTACTTTGGAGTTTTACATGTCCAGGTAGCACAAACTGCTAATTTCGTTTTTCGCTACAGCGAGGCCTATCTCTCCCATAGGTTAGCATTGGAGTTGCCTTGTAACACTTTACAAGTGTAACTTCCAATTGGGAAAAGAAAAGATAGGAAGAGTAAGTTTGGTGTCTCTGGACTCACAATTTAAAAACATCTTTAAGAGAAGTTAGTTTTTAAATTGCAGGTCTGAAAATGCCACATTTTGAAAGCATGAAGGGTAGATTGAATTGAAGATATGGGCGGATTTTCAGGAAAGAGGACATTGTTGGAGAACAGCATGAGAGGCCGTTAATGGCGGCGTTTAGGAGGTAATGGGTTTAAAAAGTGAGGGCGATAGTGAGCGCATGAAGAAGGGTGAAAGTTCAAGTAAAGTGGGTAGTACAGATGGGAGGTTTTTGGAGTGGGGACGTTGTGTAGTTTGAAGGATATGGGTGGTAAGTACTCATGGGTGTTCGTGCGTGGTGGGGAGACAATTGGGGCATGAGATGTAGCACAGGAGGTTGCTTTGAGTCACGGGGAAGATATGGGAGGGTTATGGGTTGAGACGTTTTAATTTACTTACACAGCGTTTTTATTGTTTGCTCAACAATGGGTCGTTATTTTGTTTTTACGTATTGGTCAGTTATGTTGTTCTTTCCATTTTGTTATAGAAACCCCTGACGAAGAGCCTTGAAGGCTCGAAATGCATTGGGTCTGCACACGCTGTGTCTACTCCATTATTGATGCATCTGTAATAAACGAGCCGTTGTACAAAGCCGGAATTGGCATACAGCTGGTGGATGAAAAGTTTAATAAAATGTGCAGATAGAATCTCACTGTCTCCGTAGTGATGAATCGAGTTGAATAAGGAAAAGTTAAAAAATAAGGAACAGCATTAATTAAAAGTATCAATGGATTATTTGAAGAGTACCGGGATGAATTGGTTATGTATGGGGATCAATCCCATTTTTCGCAGGGCAACAGTGAGGAGCGCGAGACAAGTGCTCTGGTTTCATTATTGTTATAATTACTGTGGTAGAGGCGATCCACGGTTCACTGTTTGCACGCGCATTCAATTGGAGACTTTCAAGAATGGTTTCAATTTAAGGAAAGGAGTGCACTCTCACACTCGTTAGTTTGACATTTAAATCAAATTCAAAATTTATTTGATTTAGTTCTCCACTGAGAACAACAAATAGAATATTTAAAAATATAACAAAATTACATCTATAAATAAAAAACTTTTATAATTATTCATCTTAATACAAATTTATAAAAAGTTTTACAAATTTAAACAGGTTATAGCAAACAAATTCATTGGGAGGACATTTAGAAAGTTGCCATTTTCTTACTTCAACCATTCTATACCTCTGCCTGTCCCTAGAATACACGTCTGGGTTGAGTGACAGCTGGGCTTAGTGCATTCCTTATAAACACACACAAAGTGAGCTGAGGTGTGCCCTGTATAGCCTGTTGGCCCATCACCAGGCTGATGGGTCTTCCTGTGCTAGAGTGAGAGGGAGGAGCAGACACTTGCACCTGAATAGGGCTCTGCCTGTCCCTACACAAAGGGCTACATACCCCCCCAGTAGTGTCTGGAGCCAGGGCCAGGAAGGGCAGGGTCTTGTGCACTACAAAGAGCTTTCATTGAAATCTCTCTACTCAAAGGCTAAAATGGGTATAAGTACTGGACATCTGACACCATATAATCCAGAACACTTCTGAACTGAGGATATTCTGCCAGGAAGAATAGCTGTTGTTCTGCCAGGAAGGCCTGCCACTTTGCTGTGTGCTTTACTGGGCTGGCCTGCTGCTTGTTGCTTGGGAGTGAGAAGATTTGACTTTACTCTAAATTCTGCATCTCTAAAGGTTCCCCAAGGGCTTGTTTGAGCTTGCCTCCTGTTCCTGAATTCTCAAGAGTATCAAAGACTTCATCTGCATCTTGATACCAGCACCTTGGCTGCTGCGAGTCCTGCTCTGCCAAGTGGTGCCAAATCCAGTCCTGGCCCTTGAAGTAAGTGTTTGGTACTGCATCCAAAGAAACCAACGCATAGTCACTGAAGCATAGTTCAGAACCGGTGCATTCCCTGCAAAATCGACGCATTGTCACTGCCTGTGCTGGAGCGTGGACATCGCTCGCTGAGTGCGCAAGGCAACAACCTTGCCTTACAACGCAGCCCTGTACTGCTGCTAGACAAATCTCGGACAACGCATCACCCCATCCCCGACTGACACATCCCTGGCCCTGCGCAGCTTCACTCCAACACATTGCCTTCAGCCCAGCGGTTCGACATAGACATCTCGGACCGACGCACAGCGCTCTTGACATCTACGTATCAATTACTTGTCCCGACTTCAGAAATGACGCATCGCCTACGACAGTGACGCATCACCACCATTTTTCAACGTATCTTCCCCGAGCATCGACGTATCCAAGATAATGTTAGTGGGTATGCGTGACTCCTGTATCCGGCACGCACTCCATCGCGGTTGGACTGAACTTTTGGATTTGCCCCAGTCAAGCATGACCAGATAAACCCAGTTGAAGCTATTGATTTCTAAGCACTGCATTTTGATTTAATCTTGCAAAATTCATACCTTGACTTATGTATGTTGGATTTTTGTCATTTTGGTCGTTTTGCTCAGATGAATAATGGTTATTTTTCTAAGCTGGTGTGGGGTACTTTTGTGGTGTTTTCACTGTGTTACTGTGTGTACAAATACTGCCTCTTTAGTTTAGCCTGACTGCTATGTGCCAAGCTACCAGAGGGTGAGAACAGGTAAACCTTTAGTGTGTACTACACTTGCCCAGACTAGGATTGTGGTCCCTGCTTGGACAGGGTACATACCTTCTCTGTTCAGCACAAATGGGGCTGCTCCCAGTCAGGGGACCAAGGTGCTACAGTGTTAGTTTGTTAGTGCAGGCATCTCACAAAAAGTGAAAGACTGGTCTCACACACCACCTGGTGTCATGCTTCATCATTGACCAGTCCTCGCCCTCTAAAAACTTGGTTTGATAGAGGGCGGGCATACACCTGACGGCAGGGATGCACTTCTAAACTTTGGCCCAGTAGGGTCCATGACATTCATCAGGACCTAAAGGAGAGAAAGCGGGCTCCACTCTTACCAAGCTTTGGTGAGAGGGTTCCACTGTGTGGGGTGATTTATATCACTCTCCACTGTTGTGCGGCTTATGCACTCAAGCCCTAGACGGGGGACCAAATTGCCCCATAGGAGGGCGAGGGAGGAAGACCCCTGTGGTCAAACGTGTTTCAAGGTGCGTCTTCCGCGTCTGCACCTAGATGTGTACACATCACCTCCTCGACGATGAGGTGAGGAGTACACATCTAGGTGCAGACGCGGAAGACGCACCTTGAAACACATTTGTGGAGCCCGCTTTCTCTCCTTTAGGTCCTGATGAATGCCATGGACCCTACTGGGCCAACTGGCAGAAACATGTCGACCACATTCACTATGGTGGGGGGACAATAGAATCCCCAACACACCGATCACTTATTTTAATCACCATATAGATGCCAGTTATATTAAAGTTGATTTGACATCTATAATGGCCTTTTAAATCTCACTGTTTTCTTTAAGGGCCCCCTCTTAGTGTAGCACCTTGGTCCCCTGACTGGGAGCGGCCCCATTTGTGCTGAACATTATATGTTGGAGGCTGCCTGCTCCTAGTACCCCGTGCCTCTGGTTCCCTCCCCCAGGTCTTCCCTGGGGCTTTGGTGGTTATACATACCTTCTCTGCCAACCAGAAACCCAATTTCTAACAAGTATTATAATCTGTTCAGGTGTCCTAGGCACAGTTTAGGGCAGTGTGGGAGTCTAGTATGCATGACAATGAGATCAGCTACATCCTGAAGATATTGGGTGCGAGGAAAGGGTCTCCCAGTAGGATTTCCAATAAAGCATGGGGACTCATGTAAGGTTTTCCATATCACTTGTAAGATATACATTTGGTCATCGTCTGCATATATTGCATTTGTGTTCTATTAACAACATTTCTGCAAACCACTTCAATGGAGTAGCAAAGAGGTGTCCTCCATTGCCTCAAAATGCTAATTTTTGCTACTGCCAATGCCAAGAAGATCAACCTGTCTTGCGTGCATTCATATCTGGAATATTACGTGTTGTGCAACAGGACTAGCACGGAGTGGGTGTAACAGACTCTCCTATCGACTCCCCAATGTCGATCTGATCCACTACCAAGGCCAAGCAGGACCACAGACTATGTACTATGTGCCAACTCTGCTTGCTCACACTTCCAATGTGCGGTGACGAAAGCCACTGATAGAGCGAATTTCTTCATTTTTGCAAATTCAACTCATTTAACTCAAAAGTGCTAATATCACTGATTAATTATACACATAATAAACGCAAAACTTGTAGTAGAGAATCATATTTAAGCATTATAAGCACACAAATGAAGTAATAAATTGTATTGTCTTGAGTTAGCCTAACTTCTGATACGATTTTAAATGTCGACTTTACACGTTAGGATTTAGAGGTCTGTTTTACATTTAAACAGTTGTTTTGCACAAGATGTTTTTCTCTTTCCGCTGCAGATGCTGTCATTTTCCAGAAGCCTTCTGCTAGCTAGTGAATAGGCATTTGTTTTCTATTAGACAAAAGTGAGGTTCTCACCAGGAGGAGAGGAGATGGCAGAAAATGTGACTAGTGAGAACTGTCTGAACCACAAGATCTGTTTAAAGTAACAAACCAAGGACATTGTTGCAAAGCTCATTGTTAAGACATGAGAAACTTGGGAGTTTACCTGTTCCCAGCATTTGCTGAAGAATGATTGGTTCACAGTAGCGGGGAATGTGAATATTGCTGCCATTAATGTTTTGATTGAATTATACTAGTGTGTGTCCCTTATATTAGTCGGAGCCCTTCCCAGAGAAAGAATACCTTTCTTTTCTGAGAGCCCTTTCTCAAGAGACCTTAGACTAGGTGAACAGAGCTTGATGCAGAACTTAGTAGATAGACTTTAGAGATATCTACTGACTTAAGACTCAGAATTCCTTTTCAGTCTTTACAAATTTCCACTGCTCGAGTGCTGAAACTTCATGCTTAAGCATTCTTATTCTCCCATCAAAACCCTTCATTTGGGTTTTCTGAAATGACACCTTTGCTGAAACTAAATGTCCTTTTTATGCCCAATCTTCATTAATTAGAATAAGGGATTTTCCTTAACCGAACACACTTGTTGCATTTTGTCTTTCATATTTGTAATTCTTACTAATGTGGTACTTTATATGGACTTGATATATTGACTTATGGATTATTTGGATCTGTAATAATGATAGCTAAATATGAATACTTCCTGAATTAATTTGTAATAAACCCTTTAAACTCACACTAAATCTCTTTGGCAATTCCTCTGATGCCCCAATTGGACTTCACTGTTCATGGTAGTTGAAGTAAACAATAGCTCTTTATCATCTCTCCTTGTCAACTAACATAGCTCCATATGACCAGTGATGGGTGTTATTTGATGATTATACTCGGTGATTAAGATATATGAATCCCTGGTCTGGCAAGTGGGAGCAGAGTGACGGTTAATCTAACAGGAGAAAAGGAGCCAAATTGATCAAATTTGCCCCAGTTTATAATGGCCCATGTCTCTAAAGTCCATGGCCTAACCTTGAAGATTGAAGGAGTTCGGTGGTTCCTAAGGTGTTTGCAGTGGTGGAGGTTTGTGTATCAATAGGGTTGTGCACCTCAATTGTCTATGTTGAGCTTAAGTTATTCTGTTGAAGATGTACGTCTTGTGTTTTGTTGAGATTTATGGTTTAATTGTGTAAATACCCATACACTTTTGATGCTGAGCAGTTGAAGTGGTTATCAGACTTGGTGCACTCCAGTATCCCAAAATACATAAGAGATATTGTGGTGTTACTCGTCTGCTCAAGGTTTGCAGGTATCGGTGAGTGAGGAACCATCAACTGCACAATTGAGATGGGGATTATAACAGATTGTTGTGATTGTACTCATAGGGATTGATGTTAGTAGAACCTATTGCGCGAAGGTGAAACTACATCAGTCAGGGTGAGTTCCGCTGGTTGGGATTTCATCTGTGTGTGTGAAAGTTGGGAAGTGTTGTTTCTAGCCAACACTTGTGCGAGTAAATAACACTAAATTCTTTAGTGGAGCAGACATGGGTCATTTGTTTATTGTGTTTGCTTAACTTGCTTAAAGTTGTGGAATTTTACATATGAAAAAATCGTAAAGAATGGTGTACCGCTGCGAGGAGTGAGAGATGAGTGTGAAAGTACTGCACTGGCATAGGTCATCTGGTGAGAAGTGTCACGCTAGGATTAGTTGGCGAGTCATCAGGTGTTGCGTTGTGATAGGTCCATGAAGGAAGGGGCTGTACTGAGATTAGGTGTGAAATTCGGTCTGTACTGAATTGTGATTTGGAGAAGACATTGAAAATTTGAATTGAAATTGCTCATTTTATGAGAGGTGATGTACGTGTCTCTATCCATGAGGGTGAAGAGGCTCTACTGGAAGGTAAGCCAGATCACTACACGGAGACAAGCGTAGGGTTTCACACATATTTGTGGCCTCCTCAATTTCATAAGATCACCAAAAACGAGGAAGCATTAAGATTACCACAGTATGACACATTTGATTTGAAGGTTATTGAAAATGTAAGGGTACTATTATGACATGAAATCACCTCCTAGACCAGCACAATATGAAGCACTAAATGCTTGGGAGCATGTAGCACATGTTAAAGAGAAAGAAAGATATAAGAATAGAGCAAAAAGAGCAGTGCATAATTACACTGATGCTAAATGGGATGAAGAACAACATAGATGGAGAAACTGTGTAGTTGAGGGAGCTAGAATGTACCCCACATTGACAACAGAAAAGCCTAAAAAGAATCAAAAGCAGGGAAATGAAGATGACAATACTCCATCGTCTGATTCAGATAGTTCTACAACTTCTAGTGTTACAATTGCCACAGCCCCTGTTGACCCAAATGTAGATCATATTGGGAGACCACTCCCAACTCTTTCAATTGCAGCAACACCTGCTGAGACAGCTACTACTGTAATTGCTCCAGGGGTTTCAGCTTGAGACAGCTCCTGCACCAATGCCACAAGTCATATCAGCTCAGACATTAGCAATTCCTGTTGTATCCACGCCAGATACATTGCCCCAAATCCTACTGTTTCAGGAGCTGTAAGTGGAGTAGCCATGACAGGGTTCATCCCGACGTCGTAAAACTCAGATTGCTGCTTGGACCCCACTACAAAAAGTCCAATCTCGAACAGAAGGGATAGAGATTGAATTCACAACTCCAATTGTTTAAGGGGAAGTGGGACTATTCGATAAGGAGATTTTACCCCCATGGTTTGAAGAAACTCATGAGAGTAGGGGGAACAGGAGATACAGAGACACCAAACACGATTCAAGGGATGGCTAGACCCTTAGATATACAAAAATTGGAGGTGGAACTGGAAGAAATCATTAGGGGATGTTTAGACATCTCACATCTGAATCAATACCAGGAAGATGAACTGATATAACAGAGTAAGGAAAGTACAAGGTGTGGCGCTACTACACATGAGACACTAACAGAATTAGCAGAAAAACATAAAGTAGATCGCTCTAAGAGTATTCCCTTGCAGAAACATTTTAGGGCACAATTAGATGATGAAGCGATGTCACTTTACGATCTTCATAAAAGAAGCTACACACTGCCAAACTGGTCAAATGCATTCGGAAATGGAGTGATTTTGCGAGATTAGAGTGCAAGTGGTTGAAAAATCAGGGAAGAAAAAGAAGGAACCAGACAGAGTAGAGGTAAATCGTAAACTATCTCCAGTACACCCTGATGAAGATGACACTTTGACATTCCCTATGAGGGAGATACCAGGTGGACGGTATGTTCATGTGCCATGGAGTCAAGGTGATCTTGCAACATTCACAATATTTTTTCTAAACTGAGAGAGAAACCTGCTTAATGGTATACCCAGGTTAACAGGTTTGTGAAAATTGTAACGGTTTTGTGGACAGATGCGAATACTTTTTTGACACTGTGGTACTGAGTGATCTATGGGCTGAGTGTAAGAGTTGTACAACGGCGACGTACAGAGTCCCCAAGGGATCCATGTAAGCGTGCACCTTCCCTACGGTGAGGACAAAATATAATGAGATGATTACTTTCTTGAAGGGAAAGGTTTCAGCGAGGGACATTGATTAAGTAAAGATCAATAGGATGACTCAGGAAGCTAAAGAGTCCATGCATACCTATTATGAACAGTTGTTATAGGTGTTTAAACAGCACAGTGGCAAGAAGAAATCCAGAAAGTGGAGCTATGGGAAGCTTTGTGTCAAACTTTGTTCTTGGGTCGCTCTCAGAGATCAGTATGCACATGCAACAGAATGTGATTTGCAGGCAGACTAAACATTTAGATGAGATCCTGAGAGATGCCAAGTACTGTAGCGATGACAGAAGATGAAGCAGAAAAAGGCTTAAAGAGAAGTTTATGCTTGCGGAAACAAAGCTGGCTCAAAAAGCATTTCAATGTTGGTGGAATGAAAGATATCGGTTATCAGATTGGAGGTCCAATGGTGCAAGGTGGAGTTAGTTTTCCACAAGGTAAAGAATGAGGTGTTCCCGTTGATCCAAATTCAGGACTAGATGTTGCAACATTGAAGAGCCAGACTCCTGGTCATTATTGTAACAAGCTCGGGCATTCAAAGAGGGAATATTAACACTAACCTAATAGAGGAAGTGGTGATGGACAAATGTGAAATGTGAATCAGACTCAAATGCAGAATGTCCCAGTTCAGGTACTAGTTCAGCAAGTGCAAACTCTAAATCAGTCACAAGCCCCAATGATACAGGTCCCACAAGCTCTGATGGCTTCACAAAATGTGGGTAACCCCAGATTTAAACGTGACTCAAGCTCCAAGAACAAACATGAAACTCTTTCAAAATTAGAATCCATTTAAACAATTCCCTATGTTTGGGAACAAGAGCTTTGACTCTGACAATTCACAATGATGGTGCCTGAAGTGGTAGGAAGATTGCATACTTGGAGCAGTTTTAGAAGGAAACCAGAGTGGTCCATTTATAGAAAGTAAAGTAAGTGGCCACCAAGTGTCATTTCCGATTGACACTGGAGCTACCCGTTTCACTGTTAAAACAGCAGAAGTCCCTGACCTACCCCTCTCAGGAAAGAAAATCCAAGTTGTAGGTGTCACAAATAAGCAAATTACTAACCCTATTTCAAGGAAGATCCCTGTAAAAAGACTTATTTGACAAAGATCAGTTTGTTGTGCGTGATTCAAGTCCTGTAAATCCATTAGAAGGGATCTTTTGTGCAAATTAAGCTGCACAATTTACTGTACAGCAGAAGGTGTGGAGTTTCAAACACATGATGAAGATGTTGAATTTAAAATGGCCTGACAAGAAACAGCTTTTGGATTGTTCCCTGTGAGAATAGTAGAGAACTTATCTCCCGATCTACAAGATTCTGTGAAACCTGAAATATGGGATTTTTCAGGGGAAGACATCGGCTTCATTAAAGATGTAGAACCTGTCCGTATAACGATGAAACCAAATGCTGAATTGCTAAGAACGCCACCATAAGATCTCACACCAGAGACAGTGGCTGGAATCACTCTGGTGATAGAATCAATGCTACGACAGGGAATCTTGAGAGAGACAGTCGGAAGCCCTTGCCATTTGCCGATCATAGGTTTACAGAAGCCAAACATACTGAATCATGCAGAACTTATGAAAAATTTATAATATAGTCATCCCATGTTGTCTCGTAGTACCAAATCCAGCTAAAATATTGTTTCATGTTCCCTGTGATGCAGAGTGTTCCACTGCAGTGACCACTGCCAGGCCTTCTTCTCAATCCCATTGCATAAGGACAGTCAATTTCTATTCTCTTTTAAATTTCAAAAGAGAGTTTTGGCATGGTGCAGAGTCCCACAAGGGTATACAAAAAGTCCATCAATATTTAATCGAAATTTGAAAACGATTTTACAAATGCCCTGCATTTCGGTTTTTGCACAGTACATTGATGACCTATTTGTGGCATTAATGCACAAGTAACCTGCAAACCGGAAATGACTGCCTTGCTAAATCACCTTTTTTTTCAAATTTCTTTATAAGCATTTTGCTGTATGCAAACAATACAATACAAAATTCACCATGCCGAGACCAGTAACAGCTACACATAGCAGTCTTGCTGCATAGTAGCATCCTAACTCTTAAGGGGTCCCACAACAAGCAATACGTTCCATCCTCGGTGGAGGGAGGAAAGAGCGTGCGTGTGCACATGCTAACTAGAAGGCCTACTGTTGAACAGATAGAGGAAGGGCGGGGGAGGGAGGCGTTAGACATCCACCATTCCTTCTCCCTTCATACCTTCCTTGGCACCAGCTGCAAAGCCCAAACAATGCCCACTGGGTGTGCGGGGGGGGAAGCCTCCCAATTGTTCTAGAGTGCCGTGGTCATCTTCCAGCATTTGGGGGGCCACCACCGCAGTCACAGGGGAAACTGGAGCTGAGCCATCCTCCGTTTCCCCCCCCCCTGTCCTCTCCCAGGAGGTCCACCATCGCACGACACAACTCCAAGTCCCTCTCTGCATTTTTGTGCATGTGTACCTTTTGAAGCCTACATTTTTCAGCCACTGCCCACTCTAGTAGGTCCGCTCTCCATTTGCCCTGCATTGGTGTTGCCAAACGTACCCAACGAATAGAGTTATGACGCCTGGCAAGCACTAGTCCCAGTTGGGCAAATCTATACCCCATCTTCCTACTTTCCCTAGGGAGCAGAAAAAGGCCTAACATACAATGGCATATTGTCCGTTCTGCCCGAACTCCTGTTATCCATTTGACCTCCCGCAGTATTCTCGCCCAGAAGTGTCTCACCCAACAGCACTTCCACATAACATGAATGAAATCAGCTGGGGCTCTGTCACAGCGCACACAACCCACCGAACGTGTCGGGTAGACCCTGTGGAGCCGCTGCAATGTTAGATAGGCCCTACAGAGTTAATAGAACTATGACATTTTAAACCTGGCATTGTTGTATTCCTCTTAGGGTGTCCGTATATAGGTTTTCCTGTATCATGTCCTTATATAGGCACAATTCGCCCTGCCCTTATATAGGCATAAAATCCCAGTCCTTATTTAGGCATTAAACCGGCCACTCCAAATACAGGCATGGTCTCCGACATCCGTCCACCCTAACGTCACAACGAGTTCTTGAAGAACAGACCCTTAGGCTTCGGGAGTTTCCCTAGCACAGGACTATTGATTTCTTCAAGGACTCATCTATTATGCATGAACCGGTATACCTTAAGGGTTCATTCATGACGTCTTCCGCTGTCCGATTCACGTCAATGCTAACATTCTGAGGTACCTCTCCGGTATAAATATACCTTCCCTAGCCCTTGTAAATCAGAGGAGACCTCGACTTCAGAGGAGCCCGTTTCCCGGCCTGATGCACTGAGAAGACGCTGTCATCCCTGCACGCAGAGAGTCCAGCTTCCAGTGATCTGACTTCCCTTGCGGGGTGTTGGAGTTAGAGTCTGGCAAGAGATTCCTACCTCTCTCATTCTTAAGGTATGGAGCTGACTAGAACCTAGAGGGACTCTTGGCATACTAGGAATACTAGACTTACCATACTCTTAGTATACCGTAGTAAGGAATACTTCAACTACTTCATACCTCTCCCTACACCTAGGTTAGGTTAGGAACATTGGGGTAGAACAAGCTTAGAAACGCATCGTACGAGTACTCGCATTTTTAGTATGTGTTATTTATGTAAATGAATATCTACTAAAGATCATGCTAGCGCAGTATTATTTATTTCTACTGCTTACGCTGTACATTATTTATCTTGCATACTGTCTTGTGATCGTAACAGCACATATTACTTACACGAGAAACAAGACTGTTCAATATATCTTTTATTGAAACGCCCGTCTATTCTTTCTGTGTAACTTTGAGGAAAACTAAGCATGCACAATTGAGCTGAGTGAAACGGTTATCTATTGTTTCCACGACTCTGGGACACGTTCTGATTCTAAAGGGAAACAAAGTGGTCATGTTTTGCGGCTGCCAGAAACTACTCCCTTCTTGTTATCCAAGGAGTTTCTAGTGGCCTCTGAGCTAGCTGGCACAAGTAATTAAGTTTAATATACTCGATAGGGACATACCGACCTCAGTCCTATGTCAAGCCTATAGGGTATATTATTCCAATGCGCAGAGCCTATTAGGGAAATAGGAGCTACACTACATGGCGCCCAACGTTTGGTAAGGCGGTAATTTAACGTTAGATGCAAAGTAACTCAGCTGTGCTTTTTCTCTCAGAGACCCCTACCCATATACTCCAAAAGACGTCTGGAGTGGGCAGGGTTAAGTATCCACCACGGCTACATAGGGAAGCATCCTATATATTAGCTGTTTGGTTTGCTCAACGTTGAAGGATACAGTGTTCCAAAATATTGTGCACCTTATCTTTGTTTCCTTGAAACTTGTTCTACATTTTTCAAAAAACAAATGTCCATACACGGGGACGATGCCACCGGAAACGGTGGAGCTGCGGCAGATCCAGCCCTAGCAACAGCTTTTAACATTACAGGTTTAATTGAAAACGAGGAGGGTGTTATAAACATCCTTCCAAACTTAAGAGCCATCACTCTAAAACTCATAAAACACGGCCTACCACCAAGAGGCGGTAGAGCAGTTTTCGTGATAGAGGCACACGAATCCTTTCAGACAGAGGTATTCTATTCATGGGTAATATTTCCTGAATCCAATCCAGTTACAAAACTGTTTCACTTCTACAAAGAAGATGATCCACCAGAGGAATATATTCCTTTCGAGGATATTGAAATTCCACTAACATACCAGGAGCATCAGCTCTGGTTTAAAGGTGCCCTAAAACATCACAGAAACATTACCAGGCTCAGTCCACTAGATAGACCAGGAGCAACATGGCCGATTCTAGCCGGCTACACACCTCATCCTGACATTGAAGAAATGTCAAACGAGGAATTACTTACTCAAATCACAGAGTTAATAAAAATCTACAGACAACTAGTCCAATATGTCATGCGGACTTTCACAGTCCAACCACCATTGACACTTCCAAATCAAACTCCTCAACAGGGGAATACACTAAAAATTACACCACAGACTCTATACGCAGTCATGGGTAAAATGCCCACAAAACGTGAGCAAATTCCATTCTGGATAGCTCAAAAAATTACTCAAATCGAAGCAGTATTTCCCAATACTAGCCCGTATGAGAAACACAGAATACTAACAATCAGTTTACCAATGGGGATCACACCACGACTGGAAGACTGTACCACTTGGGGCTCAGTCTTTGCTGCCATCTATACTAAAACACATGGTATTCCATCAATTGCGGTAATACCAGATGTCCTGAATCAAATTCAAAACGAATACGGGGCAGAGCCTGCTCTGAATTTAGGTATGAAATTACTGAAAAATTTCGACCAGGTCTCAACAATAATATTATCTAATATTAAAGGGGAGGCAGCAGCAGTGGCGATCCGCCAACGATTAAGGGAATTCGATGTTACAGAACATCAAACCGAGCTACCCAGAATAATTGAACAATCATATGCAGAATTAGGCAGAGATAGTTTGGGTGGAAGACCAGTGAAACCAAAACTATCTGAAAGTCCTGAGAAGGACTCTATTAAACAAATTCCTACATCTTCTAAAAAGAAGTGGGAAACTACTAAACAAAAATCAAACGAGAAACGTTCTCAATCCTGAGGTAGGTCTCCTCAAAAGGAGCCCTCTGAAAAGAGGTATAACCTCAGGAATAGGGATAATTTAAAAAAACTTGACAGGTATCAAGATACACGTTCCTCTCGTACCTTTCAGATCTCGTCACAGACTTCGGAAAGAAGAGGACGGTCAGAAAATAGAGAAGTTCGCGTGAAATCCAAGGAAGATAAACACGCTCCAAAAAATAAAACAAAACCTCAATTCTCCAAAAAGAAAGTAGCAGGTCTAAAGATCAGACATGCCGAGAATACTGAGAACACAACTCGAGAACGGAGAATGGGCTCAGACAATGCTGGACAGTGCAGCAGAAGTCACAATAGTTCGCCAGAACCTGAAGGAACTTCTGGAGATAGTGGACTTGAATGAGTACATTACAGTTGAGACTGTAGACACCAGGGTTAGTACTCCACAAAGGTTATATGAAATAACACTCCGAATGGAGGGAGACATACCTAGACAGGTGAAAGCACTCTTTTGGGAAAAACTTTCAAGGGGCTATGACATACTTCTAGCAGAAAAAGACTGGCCACCACAATTTGTCAGGGAGTGCCCACATGGCGAGGACATTATTATGCCTGCCTTCTCTAACCATATTCCAATTCATCTAAAATATACTAATGCCAGGAAATGGGCAGTAGCTCAGGCCCCAGCATTATATAAAAAACATGTAGGATGGGATGAGGACTCACCTCACCATAAAATACATCTGAAACATGAACCAACTGCACAAAGGCAGTATCCAATAAAGCAAGAAGCTAAAAAACAGGTCAGGGAGATCTTAGATCAACTTGAATACCAAGAGGTGATTGAAACATGCACCTCCTCAATGAACAATCCTTTGTTTCCTGTCTCCAAACCAGACAACACCTATCGTCTAGTTTTGGATTACAGACACTTAAACACTTGTTGTAAAACATTTGCAGTGCAAAATGCACATAGCACAGCATTAATGAATAACATTGTGCGTAAAAAATATAAAACCACATTGGACATCTCAAATGGTTTCTTTTGTCAAAACATAGCACCTGAAAGCAGGTACTTAACAGCATTCTCCATAATGGGGACCCAGCGTCAATGTTGTCGACTCCCACAAGGGTTCAAGAACAGCCCGGGGTTATTCTCAGCGAGAGTAACAGAGTTACTACAAATTTATGACAATGAGGCATTGTCCTATGTCAATGACATCTATCTGACGGACGATGACCTGGACAAACACTAGAACAGGGTAAGCACCATTATACTGGGCTTCACCTCTGAGGGCTACAAGTTCAACTTTAAAAAGTCCCGAATTGCCCATCTCAATGTCCTATTTCTAGGATATGAGCTTTCAAGTGAAGGCAAGAGCTTGGCAGCTAACTTTTTAGAAAAGTGTGCGCTGCTCCAACCTCCAAAAACGCTAAAAAACTTACAATCCATCCTGGGTTTCCTAAATTTTGGAAGAACATACATTCTAAATTACGCAGAAAGGGTTAAACCTCTCTACGCATTAATCAAACCTGATTTTTCAATCAAGAATTGGACACAAGAACACACAGAAATCTTGGTTCACGACAGGCTAACATGTTAGCAACAAATCACTTACAAACACGTGTAAGTCAACGCAACCTGGTGATCCGAATAATTTCGGGTCAATGTGGATTCACCTACTTAACATTTAATGAGGGTAAAAAAATACCAATCGCATACAAATCTCATTTGTACACACAAGCAGAAATGCGCTTCACTTCAACTGAAAAAATTCTGACAGCAGTTCAAACCGCTGTAGCAAAAGAAAGAGCCCTAGCCCAAGGGAAACGCATTATTGTCGTAACCCCAGTACCAGCTTTAGAAGCGGTCACAAAAGCAAGCATTCCAAATGCTAAAGCATTACATCCAAGATGGATACAGTGGGTTAATTCTCTTGCTGCAACAGATGTTGAATATGTTTTTGATCCGGATTTAAAAACACAAGCATTCCTGCAATATGAACAAGAATGTCCTCTGCCCACTGAAATTCTGCCTCTCGATCAGTACGAATTCATAATTTACACTGACGGATCCGCACAACCCGCAACAGGGGGTAAGCAAGCTTACAGTGCAGCGTGTGCTATCGTTAAAGGTCGCATGCGAGATGGTATCTTCAGACCTATGGTCACAAAAACTCAATCTCTAGGAGATTGTACAGCTCAGCGAGCTGAACTACAAGCATTCAAACTGGCACTTGAAAGTACAGATCGAGAATTCCCCAAACTAATAGTGTGCGATTCCTTTTACTGTGTTCAGTCGTATAATGAATATATACAAAACTGGCTTGAAAATGGATTCAAAGATGCGAAAGGTGGCACAATGAAGCATAAAACGCTTTGGGAACAAGTAGTTCAGTTAAAAAGCGAACTACCAAAGGCTCACGTGATACATACACTGAGTCATCAACGTGATGGCGTTCACGTTGCAGGGAATTCATTGGCTGACGAAGCCGCAAAGGGGGCTGTTCAGATGGCTTCCGTAGCTGCGATCACTCGTTCAAAAACAAAAATAGACAGTGAGATAATGTTGGCTGTCAATGCTACAAGCAAAGGCAGTGGTGCAGCATTACCAAAAAAGTTTCCACTCAAGTACTTGTATGTAATTGATGCAAACAACGTTCCTTTTGCTCGAATCCCTGGAGTGGGGAATAGGGTAATTCCAAACAAGGAACGTAGATTAGGACTAATCCTAGCAGCACACGAAGGGATAGCTTCTGCCCATGCAGGTGTTTCTGCAACAGTATCTTTACTCAAGCAAAGATACTGGTGGCCTGGCATTAGAAAACAAACAAAGAACTATGTTTTAGAATGTGATATATGCCAACAGATGAAAGTCTCCACAGTGAAACGCCCTGCGCAGACACCCCTGTTAATTTCAGACAAACCATTAGCTTGTGTTTACCTGGACCACTGCGGTCCCTTGCAAAGGGACGGTAACTATAAATATATCATGGTTGCAGTGGATTCATGCTCTAGGTTCCTCTGGATATGGCCTCAGCGCTCGGCTGACCCTCGAACGGTTATAAAAGATTTGCGAGTCTTTATCGGCACATACGCAATAGGCACGCTACATTCTGACCAGGGCCCTGCGTTTAGCTCTCGGGCTTACAAAGAAGCCATGGCCAGTCTGGGCGTTGCATTGCGGTACTCCTCTCCATTCCATCCTGAGGGAAATTCGGTTGTGGAAAGGAAAAACCGGGACATAAAGCAGTCTATAACAGCTAGGGTATTAGGTTCGGGTGATGGGTGGGTCAACCATCTTTATGGGGTCCAACGCTCATTAAATAATTTGCCAAGAAGTTCTCTAGGGGGGGGGTCACTCCATATGAGGTCCTATTTGGGACAAGAATGTGGGTACCAGACCTCGATCACGTAGGCGCAGTGGTGGAAAATAAACCCTTTGATATCAAAGATTGTTTGGCTGTTTTACAGGAACTCAATGAACTAAGATCGAAACAAAGCAACGTATTCCTGCAGCCAACCACCACTGGGGAAAAACCGGCGGTCCCAGCAAGGCCTGTCTGGATTCCAAAAGTTGGGGATCTAGTCAGAGAAAAGATTGCGGACAAGAAGGAATTTGGACCTTCTTACAGACAACCAGTACCTGTCCTAGCTGTTCAAGGAACAAGAACAGTACTACTGCCGCCACTTGCTGGAAAAAAAGGAGAAAAGATTTGTGTCCATCGACCTCATCAAACCACAGTATGTGGCCAATACTAAATAGTAGGCCTCGTGGACTCCGACCTAGTAGCAGACACACTCCTCTCGCTACTATCCAAGAGGTTCAGACTGAAAGACTGATAACCATCGAGACTTCAGCAGTAACAGATGAAGGACTAAGCAACAATGCAATGGAACTCATCCCTCTTGAAAATCAAGTAACAGTTCGTCCAAATACACCTGTCTACACCAATGTAGCAAGTGATCAACTGGTTCCAGCGATTTCTACAAATCCTGATGCAATTTCAACAATTGACAGAACTGCTTCTGGCTATTTCATTAACTTTGATACGTTCTCAGAAGATCCGAGTGAACCTGAAACGACGCCAGCATCATTAACATTCAAGCAGCAAGTACAAGACTTTCTTCACTTTCTGAAAAAAACTTATCTGGTTTCACCATGGATTGAACTCTGGATTATTTCTGGAATATTTGTTTTCCTGCTTTGGCTAGCTTTGGTTAGGACTATGAGCATGCTTATAAATGGCAGATACATCCATGTGAACAATGAAAGAAAAGATGTGAACTTACTTTTGAAACCACATAAATCTTCCCATCGTGAAGCAAGAGACTTGTCAACAGTGAATATCACAGCCGTTCCTATACAGGATGGTATAGTGTGGGACAAAACAGATTTTGATATTTTTGGCCCAACGGAACAATTGAACATTCCACATTTGTTTAAAATTTTACTAAGTGATCTCATTTCGTCCAGTACCTATTCTGATGATTGGGACTTTCAGACTATTAACGACATAATGTTTGACCTAGAAAAATCTGCTGCATTTTCTAAAAATGAATATTTAGAGGGTTCATCAGACTATGAACAGCTTACTGCTATAACCACTATGGTCATCATTATTTGCATAAATCTGCATACCCTAGAAATATGTTTAACCAATGGGAGCAATGTCCTACACCACCAAAAGGTAGTTCAAAATCATTTGTTAATAAGTTTCCATATTTTTCAGGTTACAATACATCTGATCCAGAAACGTTTTACTATAAAAATGTAAACAAAACAGGACTGAAAATTATGTTAAATACAAAACAGATTTATTCTGCAGCATTTATTGCCCAACTGTCTAGACAGGGTTTCGACTTTTGGAAAGACACAATAGACACAAAAACTGTCTGGGGTACTAAATATTGGCAAGTGCAGGGGATAGAAGCTTTATTTAGAGCCTGCATCATCCCTGAACAAATAATGTTTTTGAATGAAACTATCCAACAAACATCTTGTCTTGGACTAGCCAAGATCAAAGAGATGAAAACACCTTCTGTACCAACACCTGCAAGTGATAACAATACACAGGCAGCGGTTACAGTTGACAAAATACTACAACTCAACAGATCTAATCCTGATTGGAGAAAATGGTTGATCTGGCCCACAGACACGAACAACTGTCAGGAAAGATTCCTGAATAAAACTCAGGGCTTTACTATTCATAGGCCAGACCCAAGATACGTCCAAAGACAGCATCCGGGGGTAGTAACAACATACAGTGTAGGTAAATTATGCCTCGATTGGCTGCAGAAATCTACACTACAGGATGTGAAACAACACTTATCCTTACTTAAAGAAGACCAGACCTTAGGGAATTCTTGCTTGGACCAAGAAAACCGCGTCAAAAACGTTTCATATATGCCGGCATTTATGCTGCCTATAATGAAGCATGGAAAGTGTCACAGATGGAGGCCGCAGAACGAATACGTGAACTTGATCGTATTAATTTAGAGAAAACTCTCTCTGTGGTCGACAATGGGTTAACAACTTTCTCCTCCAGAATATATTCATTGGACGGCATTGTATCCTCTGCTATCGACATACTGGAACAAGATTTGGCGATGTTACAACAAGGCCAATCTCAATTAAGTTCTATTGTGTTATTAAGCTGGACGCTGCAATCTTTGCATGCGGGCTATGTGCCTTGGCGTTTATCAACACGTCAATTCTGTTTGCAGAATACAATCTAACTGATAAACAGATCGAACTGGCACAAAGAGGAGCAAAGTATACAGTGCTGGGCATTGAAAAACTGGAAAAGTTACCATTCACAGTGGCAGAAAAACAGCTACAGAATGGCTTATTCATGGCAAAATCACACTACCTGTGACTACTTTTCAGTTTCAGTATTGCCTCAAACAAATGCAAGCAGGCAAATATGAAAGGTTGGGTAAGGAATACATTAAGACATCTTGGAATTTACCATACACATATAGATGTTGGAGTGGGGATCGTGAAGTGTTTCTGAGCGGTACACACTGTAAAAATGCACTGAGCGGTTCACTAATATGTCAGGACATTTCTTTACACGGGGCTTGTAATGGTTCTGTGGCAAATTTGTCTTGCCACCAGCAGGGTACACCAGCTGCTGTGATTAATCCAACGTTTGGACAACTTTCTAATGGGAGTTACCTCATGTTGAATGATCAAAGTTGCTGTGGCATGTTGCCAGGCATCCTATATCTAGTAACGGTCAACTCCAGGGTCACTTGCTGTATGCAAGTATTGTTTGCCCCAATAGACACAGTCAGGGAGTCGCCTTTGTGGCCTTCGCTGAATGTCTCTTTTATTTGATTTGCTACTTTAAGCAGAATGAAAGCCATGCTTATACAACAATCAGTGCCTTTGACCTCGGCCAAAGAAACCTATGATCTACAAGTCGCAAGGACTTCGGCTGAGATACAAACTTTAATACGTTCAAACTGCCCTATACATTTCGTGGAAATGATAGGACGTATCTTTAACATGTCTGATACAAGCGGAATTGTACATGTATTTAAGAGCATTTGTTCCGGTCTGTTAGCACCTTTCCAGGCAATACTTGGAATAATCCCGAACTTTGCACATTCGGTGTTTGGTAGCATACCATTAATTCTAGCACTTGTTGCCGGAATTCTATTTCTCTTCCTGCTATTACGCTATGGCCAGCCTATTCGCAGACATCACTCCGAGCGAAGTGGAGAAAGCTCTCCTTGAACGAAAGTGCCGTGAGCGAATAGTACAGCTTTTGGGCATGAATCGTCTACGGGAACTTAATACCACGTGGTTCCTGTCGTTCAGACCAATCTGGCAAGATTGCATCTTACCTGTTCTACGATGCCCGCTATGCGGTGAAGAATGCGTGTTGGACATATGTCTAACATTTCCATCAGCTACGCCAACGGATATCGATACTCTGCTGGACCCGATAACGGCCCATGCTCTGTGTTGTCCCCAGAGGCTACCAATCCTGATGACGGCATTCATTGAGATCTCACAGACGCTTCCGGCTGCTGCTGAGGTACGAGATGGATCTACAGGCACAAAGGTAACAATGGACGCGAACATTGCTGCGGCATCCTATGCTGAAAGCGATGCTTCACTTCTCTGTGCAATTAATCTACTACACGAGGTGTTCCGAATGTCACCAACTACAGTGGACGATATATTGTCTACAGAAATAGATGATCTCATGTTTACACCAGACCCATACACTGACTCTGATTCAGCCCACAGTGTTCCAGAGATGCAATAACAATTTGGCCTTCATATTTCAAAAACTTGGAACTCTTCCCATATTGAACTTTTTTCCGTTTTTTCAAATTAAATGGCAAATCAATCTGCTTGAAGTAGAACTATTCTTATAGTATGGACTTCGCGGTACTTCCTCAGACACTTTGTCATCTTGTTAGTCTAAAAAGTTCATTAATTTCCATGACATGAAATTACTTTGATTTTGAACAACTTATCGATCATTTTTTTTGTCACATGTAATTATTACTGCTTATTTCATACCAATTGCATTTTATTTTCAAATATATGCCTGAAATGAGAAGCAATGCTTAACATGTACAGTACTTTTTGCATTCTAATAGGTTTTTTAGATGCTTTTTAATGCTTTTAAGAAATATTTTAGCAATATGCGGTACTCCATTTTATGTTTAGCATTTTAAATGTTTAGCATTTATATTATTATCGTACACACGAAAGTGGAGTGGGTGTTTTATTCCTCTTAGGGTGTCCGTATATAGGTTTTCCTGTATCATGTCCTTATATAGGCACAATTCGCCTTGCCCTTATATAGGCATAAAATCCCAGTCCTTATTTAGGCATTAAACCGTGCACTCCAAATACAGGCACGGTCTCCGACATCCGTCCACCCTAACGTCACAACGAGTTCTTGAAGAACAGACCCTTAGGCTTCGGGAGTTTCCCTAGCACAGGACTATTGATTTCTTCAAGGACTCATCTATTATGCATGAACCGGTATACCTTAAGGGTTCATTCATGACGTCTTCCGCTGTCCGATTCACGTCAATGCTAACATTCTGAGGTACCTCTCAGGAATAAATATACCTTCCCTAGCCCTTGTAAATCAGAGGAGACCTCGACTTCAGAGGAGCCAGTTTCCCGGCCTGACGCACTGAGAAAACGCTGTCATCCCTGCACGCAGAGTCCAGCTTCCAGTGATCTGACTTCCCTTGCGGGGTGTTGGAGTTCGAGTCTGGCAAGAGATTCCTACCTCTCTCATTCTTAAGGTATGGAGCTGACTAGAACCTAGAGGGACTCTTGGCATACTAGACTTACCATACTCTTAGTATACCGTAGTAAGGAATACTTCACCTACTTCATACCTCTCCCTACACCTAGGTTAGGAACATTGGGGTAGAACTAGCTTAGAAACGCATCGTACGAGTACTCGCATTTTTAGTATGTGTTATTTATGTAAATGAATATCTACTAAAGATCATGCTAGCGCAGTATTATTTATTTCTACTGCTTACGCTGTACATTATTTATCTTGCATACTGTCTTGTGATCGTAACAGCACATATTACTTACACGAGAAACAAGACTGTTCAATAAATCTTTTATTGAAAACGCCCGTCTATTCTTTCTGTGTAACTTTGAGGAAAACTAAGCATGCACGATTGAGCTGAGTGAAACGGTTATCTATTGTTTCCACGACTCTGCGACACGTTCTGATTCTAAAGGGAAACAAAGTGGTCATGTTTTGCGGCTGCCAGAAACTACTCCCTTCGTGTTATCCTAGGAGTTTCTAGTGGCCTCTGAGCTAGCTGGCACAAGTAATTAAGTTTAATATACTCGATAGGGACATACCGACCTCAGTCCTATGTCAAGCCTATAGGGTATATTATTCCAATGCGCAGAGCCTATTAGGGAAATAGGAGCTACACTACAGCATTACTGGCTACTTCTTGCACCTGTGCATGAGCGCGCTTCCATTCCACGTAATTGAGCGGGGCTTCAATGTCTCCATTCCAATTGTCGTGGGCGTACATTACATCCGTCTGCCTATCATCCTTTAGGGCAGTGTACAATCAGGTAATGAGGCCACTGCTCACACCCGGGTCCAGTATCACCGTTGGGGCACGGGAATCACTGGGTTCCTCAGGGAAAGTCATCCAGATCTCACGGACTATGCAGAACACACTTGCATACTGTAGAAACTGTCCTGGCCCCACTCCAAAAAGTGACCATGCTTCTGACAGCGCGACAGAAGAGTTTATTAAAAAACAGGTATCCTGCCCTCTGACAAACCCATCCAACCATTGCAAGAAATCCATGGAGGTGCAGATGCGTATGAAAGGGCGCAGCCACCATCTAGGAGAAGCTTAGCATATTGTGCAAGCTTCAAAATAAGGGTGACCGCCTTTTTCCATGCCTGTGTGACCTGGATCACTATGAAGGGGGTACCTGCCAGCACCCTTACGGCCCCCATGAGTAGTTTGGGGAGGTCATCTTCCGTTAATAGTCCCTCCAGGAGTTTCTTCTCACAGTTGGGGCAATCTTCACACCACAGCGCGGCGTACTGGAGGAGTCCTGCCAGATAATATAACTGGAGGTCCGGGAGCCCAAATCCAGCCTCTGCTACATCCAGTTTAGGCCCTCTAGTCGGACCCTGATACACTTTCCTGCCCACACTAAATACACCAACAGTCCATTGATCTGCCTTAATATGGAGGTCAGTAGGACACAAAACAGGTTTTGCGTAGTATAGATACATCTGGGCAGCAATATCATCTTACTAAGTGCCATTGTGCCCATAACGGCCAGCAGCAGTGTGATCCAAAATGTAACCACCACTTGACCCATAATAAACTAGCATTGCTGTTGCTGGTAGCGGAATTGCACCGTCTCCCAGGTGTAGCCCCACCTCCGGGAGATCAGCCCCCCTCGGTCAGCCAAGGATACCAGAGTGAAGAGCACCATTTTGTGTTGATTGACATGCAAGCTGGACACCTTGCCAAAGTCAGCCATAAGGTGCAGGAGGCGCAGCACCGACCTTTCTGGGTCGGTCACATTTACTAGGGTATCGTCGGTGTACATCAAGACAATAGGTCTCGTTTTCCCCACTCGTATTCCCCAGTCCCGAAGTTTGTTCCTCAAATGCACCGCCAATGGTTCCACGGCCAGTGCGAAGAGGAGTGGCAACAGTGGGCATCCCTGCCTTGTTCTTGGCTCTATGCTAAACACATCAGATACCACCTGTCCAGTGCGCAACCTCGCCCTGAGTTCCGTATAAAAGAGGCACACCCATGACAAGAACCCCGGGTCATCCCCATCCTCTGCAGCACTGCAAACAGATATTCCCAAGACAGAGTATCAAACGCTTTCTCAATGTCCAGGGCAACCAATGCTGCCTCCTTAGCTGTTCTCTGGGTGGCATGCATTATGTGGGAAAGCCGCCATAGGTTCATATGGGTTCCCCTCCCCGGCATAAGGCCACACTAGTCGTTGTGCACTAAGTGTGAGAATACATGGGCCAGATACATCACAAGTACTTTCACAATTAGTTTAACATTCACATTAAGCATGGACAGTGGTCGGTATGATCCGGGGTCTCTCTGGTGTTTACCAGGCTTTAGGAGCATTATTATTAAAGCCTCTCCCACGTGTATTGGTAGGGTACCACCTGCTTTAGCTTCCCGGAGAGTCTTCAGGAGCCTAGGGAGTAAAGTGGCAGAATATGTCTGGTAAAATTCTACTGGGAGTCCGTCTCATCCCGGGCACTTCCCACGAGCCACATCAAGAAGGGCCTCCTGTAATTCCACCGGTTGCATTTCCTCCTCTAGGCTTTCCCTCTGATCCTCCAACAATCTGGAGACTGTGGCCCTACCGATCCACACGCGATATCTCTTGCAGAGGTCGCATACACCCTTGCTAGATGGTCTTGCAATGTCAAGTTTATCGCAGCCTGTCCCACCACCGTCCCACGATCCACCCGAGTAAGGGAAAGAATAGTTGGCAGGGGTGTTCTTGTTTGAGGAGCCAGGCCAACAGTTGTCCAGACAATTCTCCCTCTCTATGTAACCTCTGTTGGTAATCACTCTGCACATGGCAGTCCAGCCTGTCCCAGATGCCTGCAGCCTGCCTATGCAACTCTGCTAAGGTTGCTTCCCCTGCAACCAGTCCCACATCCCGCCGCTGCAATCGAGTCAGGAGATCCTCTACATCCCGCACTTCCAGTTTCAATTTCTTTCTAGTACTATAGGTCTTACTAAGACTCTCGCCCCTCACAACTACCTTTAAAGTGCCCCACTCTGTTCCGCGTGTCTCTGCAGTGTTCCAGTTGGTGTCAAAGTAGCCCTGCAATGCTAGTTGCATATCTGCTTTATACTCTCTTTGGTTGAAGCGCCTTGCTAAATTATTTAGCTGAGAATGGACATGAAGTATCCCTGAGGAAGTTGCAATACTGTCAAAAAGAGGGCCAGCATTTAGCACATCACACTGAAAAAAGGAACAAGGAAGGTGTCACAAGAGAGAATTACAGCAGTTCTGAAAATGAATCCACCTAAAATGCAGAGAGAAGTCAGAATGTTCTTGGGAATGATGGGCTACTGTAGACAATGGATACCAAACTTTTCCTTAGTGGCCAATCCTTTACTCAGGATGACACACAAAGTTGTGCCTGGTCTGCTTCCATGGCACAACGATTGCTTAAAAGCAATTCTAGAGCAGAGAGAAAGTCTCTGTTGTGCCCCGGCACTAGGAATGCCTGAGTACAGTAAAATGTTCATTTTGTTTTGCAGTGAGGGATGGCTATGCTCTCTCAGTGCTTACTCAATTGCATGGAGACTTTTTAAGACCTGCAAATGACACAAGAATCTGAGAGGCAACAGGAATAATAAGTAGCAAAATTGCCAAACAAAGGCAGATGAAACGAGAGAGGTTTATATTTATCAATTGTATCCTTTATTTCATGTTCCGTGTAGAACTGCGAGTACAGCCAACTCGTTTCGCCCGTATCTGGGCTTCTTCAGGGCTGCAACATATATAAATACGACTTACATTAATTCATTGTTTTACAACACAACTCCACAATGTATATAACAAATCTTTTTCTCTTGAGAATACAATCATATATCAACAAGAGAGGTCAAGAAACGGAGGGTAGGCATATAATACATTCTTATGCCGTTCTTAAATATGGAGTAGGGAATATTGATGTACAATGAATTACACACTTAAAAACTTACATACATGAATAAAACAATTAAACACTAGCTCATCAACATAAGACAGTCTTAATGCAGCGTACTCAAAGAAATGACAGTATAGCCATGTTGGTAAACTTACAATATTAAATAGGAATTTCAGCTGAGCATGTTTTATAGGTCATTTATGAAAAAGACAGTGATCGGATGCTTAAAGAAATGCTAAAAGAAAAGTGAAGTCATTCAACCAGATGGATAGAGAATCTTGATTTATTCATGCCAATCTCCCCATACCACTGGATTAAGCCATAGACGTCTACATATAATATAAAGAATCCGTCCCTCTCTGCATTTGGAGCCTTCGGGCCCCTAGCTTGTTCTCTCCACCGCACGGCTAGGTGGACTAAGGGTGCCCCTATGGTCCTGATGAAGACCCTCCTGTAAGGAGTGAAATTGCCTACACCAACTCTGGGTAGAAACGTCGACAGCTCTGTGTTCTCTGTATTGATTGTGGACAACAGTGATAGATTCACCGTGTCCTGTTTTGACATTCTGTTCTTGTAAATAATTTAGCCTTGGTTAAGGCTGGTTAGGCCTTTTTATGCGTTTTTGATGCACACACTGTTCACTGCCCTCCCTCCATCACTCACCCTCACTTTTGCACATTGATGCACATATTCCTCCCTTTCCCTTTCTGGGGCACCTATACAGAAACCTGTGTGATAAGTGTGCTATGTTTGAACATGAGGCATTATATGTTCAATGTGATTAAATACTTTCAATATGCTTAAAAACTGGTTAGAATTGATTTATCAGGTGATATTGATGTCCATTTAATATTGCATTACCACTGGGACCACCCCCCTTATTGTTCCGCATTTCACCCAGGTCCTAGTGACGCTTCTGGGTTTAACCCCATTATTGTGTAACTCTTGAATAAAGGTCTTAGCTTCTGTCCTGTAAATAATGGTTGTTTTTCTGATTTACATGTCGATGTCTACAAGTTTGTGAGAAATTTGAAATTGAAATGCCATTTTCATTTGAATATGTATAATAAAATGCAAACGACGAACAGACCCCAGGTGTCAGAGTGGTCTGTCTCAGAGCTAAAGGACATTACTAATGTCCCTCAGTGATGATACTAATTGTACAATTGACAAAGTGGTTAAAGATCTGTGTATTGAACAGGATTATACATATGATAGTGGTTTTCGAGCTCGTAGTAAGTTTGTCCCACATGGTGTACATCTAACCAGTATTGACACATTCTATCAATTGATCACTAAAGACCTTCAATGTCTTGAGGACAAACTTTGTGTATCTCCCAAAAAGTATGTTACAGATAACCTAATTAAATTGGAAAGATCCACGCTTTCAAACCTTGCGAATGAAGATTTATTCATCATTCGAGAAGCGGACAAAGGAGGTAATATTGTGCTCATGAACCGAGTAGATTATGACAGTGAAGCATATAGACAATTGAATGACATCACTTGTTATAAAAAACTGGACCAGAATCCATATAGCTCTGCAACCCATCTGATTATTGAGAGACTCAATCACTGGAGAGAAGTGGATCTCCTGTCTGATACTGAACTGAAATTCCTGCTAGTCACCTGTCCGAGATTCCCTTGCCTATTTCTCCTACCCAAGATCCACAAAAAGGGAGCCTTTACCCCAGGCCGTCCCATTATTTCTGGGAATGGATCCTTAACAGAACATCTTTCACAGTACGTGGACTTATTCCTCAAGCCGTTGGTGGTTGAGCTTCCCTCATATATTAGGGATACTACGGACTTACTCAACAAATTTGAGGACCTGGTATGGGACGAAACAATGTGGCTGATCACTCTAGATGTTGAGTCACTATACACATGCATTAAGATGGAATACGGATGTATGGCGATGGACTTTTTTCTTTCTAGACGTAGGGCAAACTACTATGAACATAATACCATGCTCTTAGAAATGGTGACACTGATTCTCATGAACTACTTTCTGTTTGATACCAAATGGTTCCAACAACTCCAAAGAACAGCGATGGGGTCAAAATTTGCCCCATCGTATGCGAACCTTTTTATGGGCTGGGTTGAACACAAACATGTATGGGCGACAGCAGCGACCCAATGGTGGAAGGATGTCCACTATTGGGGTCGATATATAGACGTTATAATTATTGTCTGGACAGGTACAGAAGCCAGTTTGAGACTATTTCGAATACCTGAACACAAATCCATATAATGTCAGGTATACAATGACGATGTCACAAACAAGGATCCAATTCCTGGATGTGGAATTTTATATCAAGGATTCCAAAGTACATAATACCCTTTTCCACAAGAAAACATCCGTGAACAGCATTTTACACTATCAAAGTGCGCATCCGCCTTGTACAAAACGAGCAATACCTTATGGGGAACTCGTACGCATGCGCAGGAATTGCAATGAGGATACTCACTTTGAGGAACAAGCTAGTCAGGTTGTCACTAGACTAAAAGAGAGAGGCTATAAGGAAAATTAACTTAAACAGGCATTTCAGAGAACACGCAAGATCAATCGCTGTAAGACCCTTAAGGTTAAGGAAACAAAGGAAAAAAAGCGACTATCTTTCATTACTACATATTCCAAATTGAATCGGGATATCTTTAAGATAATGAATTAACATTGGGCTCTTCTCATAAATGTACCTGGTGTTAACCAATTGATTAACGATAAACCCAGTTTAACGTACAGAAGGAGTAGGACCATCAAGGACATTATTTGTCCAAGTTATACTCAGAGTAAGAAAAAGAGTAACGTAACATGGTTACAACGCCCTACCGGATTCTTTCCCTGCAACAACTGTAAAATTTGTCATCTAGGACAGAAGACCACAGAGTTTGATTATAACACGAAAAAGAAACACAAAATCAGACATTACATCGATTGTCAGACCAGTTATGTGGTCTATGTCATTAAATGTGTGTGCGCATAAATCTATGTGGGTAGTACTATCCGCCCACTTAAAACACGCATCATGGAACATCGCAGAGCTTGCACCAATGGTGACCAAACGTACTCCTTGGCATCACATGATGGTGTCCCGGAAACCAGTAGATGTAACTTTAGGTTCCATGGGATAGATGTGGCACTTGCACATCAGAGAGGGGGCGACAGGGAATTATCCTTGTGGAAACTAGAGGCCAAGTAGATCTGCAACCTAAGAGCTGTATCAGATGGTCTTAATCAAGACCATGAGTTCCATCATTTTCTAGGATAAATTGTGCACTCAACCTTCTGTTAACATGAAAATAGGAGTATTGTATCAGTTTGTGGTGTTTGTATAATCTTCACATTGTTCAAAATCTGTACAGAATGAGGAATTACATTGTTGAAAATATGTACAGAATGAGGAATCATTTGCTTTTGTTTAACACCTGTATTGTATTTATCTGTTTGCAAGCCATTCCATCCTCCAAACAATAGTTCTTTTTGAATGGTGCTTTTACCTTTTTTCTGGATGATAGCAATGAGCACTCGCTTACTTTAGTTTCCTGAAATACTGTTGGTGTCTCCTCTTGTATTCAATGTTTACGTACTAAATAGGAGTATGAGCCTGTTCCTTGGCTTAGTACCTGTCTAACACTAGATGGAGATATTTTTTTATCTCATCCACCTGAATTCACGCCTACCACCCCCCAATCCCTTCGTTCTATTCTTCGATGGATGTATGATTCCATCTTTTAATTAGAGTCTATTACTCTTGTATGTGGCACTAGGATATACATAACATTGTGTGTTCATACCTTCTTAAAAATGAACTCTTCTTTCAAGAGACCATTCCATAGGATTGGGAGTGTTAATGCTTACTCTCTATTTTTGTACTGTTTTTGTCCTATAACTTTTAGAATCTAAATAATCCCTTAAATGTTGTAACTGGTAATGATCTCTTTCCACTACGCGACTATCGAATTAATAATGTAAATAGTTTTCAAAATCTAATTTATCCTCTAACCTCCGTGAATGGTTATGATCGTTATTCGTATATTCTGACTGCCGACTCAATATAAACTTTTTTTTAAATATAAAGCAGCTTATCTCTGTGACTGGTTGCTGTCACTGTGTTACAAATAAAGTTTGTTTTTTTAAGTACGTAAATCGATCCATCAAGGTTGAAGGTAGTTGACAGTTGTTTTCCGACCATGTGGCTTTCATTGCTGTGCCGCTCTAGCATCCACAGATTTTGTCTGCTGATTCATAACAAACTTTATCAACAAATGACTTTGCATCTAATCTCTGAGACTGGTCTCAGTCACTATGCTACAAATAAAGTTTCAGTTTTTTAAAGTACGTAAAACCGATCCATCATGGTCGACGGAAGTCGATTTTTGCTTTCTGACCATGCAGTTTTCGTCTGTGTGCCGCTCTAGTTCTCCAACAGTACGTGAGTATTTAAGGAGGGCCTGGGCTGTCCTTGTACTGACGCTGCCCAATTGAATCCCTCGTTACACTGCCGCCTGCACCGGACACGGGTGAGTTTTACAAACGTTGGATCACGGAAGTCTTAAGACCTTGCCTAGAGCGCTGTCACCTTGCTTAATCAGTTCACGCCTTTACGCTATGTTTGGGATGCGGGAGTGCGGGGCTTTTTCATTTTGAGCTTTATTTAAATGCATCTCGCATCTTTTGTTGTGTGATGCAGAAGTGTGTGAGCTGTTCATCTTGAGCCATATAGCCATGCCCCCACATAATGCATATTTTTTCTTCATGTTGTGCTTCTTTAATATTTGATTATGAGGTTTGCCATAATGGCGCTATGGTACTTGTGTGATGGTTGTCTTAGTGGCTTTTTACTCTGTTGCTTTTTTGAGTTCTATTGCTTGCATACATGCGAATCTATCGTGTATGATACTTGCATGACACCCGTTTCTTTATATGACCTTCTTTCTTGTATTATAATTATACCAATTCTTGTTCACTCTCAAGATTATAGTGGGCAATATCAATATGGATTTACTTTTATTGATAACAATGTCCACAGTGCACTTGTATTATTCACATACTAGAGTGGCTGACTATATCTACGATCTCGTGTCCACTCTGTTTTCTTAGATAATAATATGAGAGTATTTTTCTTCATTATATTGGGTCGCTTATATCTGCGTCGTTTGCAACATTCATATGTTAGTTCTCCAGTCACTGGCATTTTAATCTTTCTCTTTTTTTCTTGTTTTGTACTGTTTTGCAGTTTAAATTTAACTAATGCTGATTACAGCTCTCTATAACTTACGTGTGCCTAAAGAACCCCAGTAGCACAGGTAGGGTATTAGTTTCTACTTACTCACTTATGGGATGCGTTATTTTGTTCTAAAACATTATTGACTTTTGGGTATCATTTCAGACCTTTTCTCTTTGGTCCGCTGTCTTTTTACTTGGGCCTTCACGGTTTCGATACACTTCTTGTGTATCTATTAACTTTGAGTGGTGTTTAAGTCTGATGACCACCACTAAGAATAACTTAATGGCTTTAGCATCCATTTTTCTTTTTAATATAGTAGGTTTCTTTTCAAACCACTTGACCTATTAACTCACTTGGGATGGATCTTTGTAGACCGTTTGGATTTTAGAATATAGATATTTACATTTTTTCACCTTTGATTCCCTTTTCTTTGTTCTTTTGTCCTTTTTGTGTGTTATATGTTTATAGCTCTCCACGGAAGACTTTCAGTGTCTACAATTTTAAAACTCCTGTGTGTTGAACAAATCTTAACCATACAGGTATGCCATTTATCTCTCTTGTGCGGTTTATGAACTGCATTTGACACAGCAAGCTGAGCATTTTTTTCCAAGAAGAATGATACTAGTATTCATCAGGCAATTTTATAAATTGCATCCAGAATATGGTTTTGACATTTTCTACCCGAATAGTTAATCCCTTCACAATTAGAGATGGGCCAGCTAATTCCTCTGATCAGCAGTGTAGTTGTTCGTAAGAGACCATAGGTTGTTACAGGTTTGTGACTATATCTTTTTTACTTATAGCTTCACGGTCTCTAAAAAGATAACGCACTGGGAACAGCCATGAGACCGAGGAGTTTGTCTTCTTGGATGGTAAGTTACATCAGTTTCCCTGAGTTTGATGGATGGAATGGGTTAGTAATGGCATGAGGCCAACTTTTTGTGGATCGGAGGTCATAAATATTTGTTGTATCAGCAGATTAAAACTGTCTTTTTCATAAATGACCTATAAAACATGCTCAGCTGAAATTCCTATTTAATTTTGTAAGTTTACCAACATGTCTATACTGTCATTTCTTTGAGTACGCTGCATTAATACTGCCTTATGTTGAAGAGCTATTGTTTAATTGTTTTATTCATGTATGTAAGTTTTTAAGTGTGTAATTCATTGTACATCAATATTTCCCTACCCACTATTTAAGAACGGCATAAGAATGTATTATATGCCTACCCTCCGTTTCTTGACCTCTCTTGTTGATATATGATTGTTTTCCCAAGAGAAAAAGATTTGTTATATAAAATTGTGGATTTGAGTTGTAAGAACATGGAATTAATGTAAGTCGTATTTATATATGTTGCAGCCCAGATAGGGGCGAAACGCGTTGGCTGTATTCACAGTTCTTCACGGAACATGAAATAAAGGATACAATTGATAAATATAAACCTCTCGTTTCATCTGCCTTTGTTTGGCAATTTTGCCATTATTTTGCTACTTATTACTCCTGTTGCCTCTCAGATTGTGTCATTTGCTGATTTATTTGTGGTTCCAACTGGTGGCGAACCATTTCTTGAGGTGGGCAACTGCAAATGTGTTCATTTCTCTGACACTTACAGCAACACGTGATTGTGCGATAAGTGGGTCCCCAAGCCACCATTGTTTGTTTGATTCACTTTTGAAGACCTGTTGCACATTTTTCAACTACCCTTGACCCTGTTGCCGCAGGACTGCCCGGCTGTCTTAAAGTGGTTCCGGTGGTAGTACCAATATAGGGAGAAGTGAGAGTATAGTCAAGGGGCATCCTCTTACAGTGATGGTATCTCATTAGGTGGAACTTTTGCTCTCAGGAACCAAAACATATGACAAACAGCAGAATCACAAGAGTGAACAATTTATTCTGGCAGCAGAGAATGTTACTCTGAAATGTTGTCAAACTCTTAATCCGGTTACATGGTTACCACTGCCTAAACATTAAACTCAGGGGAAGAGGTTGAACCAGACTGTCTCGATGTCACAGATTTATGCACCAAGCCAAGACCCGATGTTAAGGATGAACTACTTGATGAGCCCAACTATGTAATATTTGTTGACAGCTCATGTTGAAGAGACAACGAGGGGAATTTGAGAATTTGAGACCTATCTGGAATGGAGAATATGTGAAAAGATTGTTGGAAGCATTACAATTGCCATGAGAAATTGCATTTGATAAATGCGTAGCCCACAGGAGCGGAAATGATCCTCCTCAACATACGCTCCGTACACAAACACGCCATGGGAATCTGGAACCTACTCGACTCTCTTTCGCCCGACATCGCCTTCTTCACAGAGACCTGGACCAACGCATCCTCCGCCCCCGACATCAGCACCGCCATCCCAAACGGATACAAGATCCAGAGGAAAGACCGCCCCAACCACCCAGGAGGGGGCATCGCCATCGCCCACAAGAGCACCCTCCGCCTCACCACCTCCAGCGAAACCTTCCCCTCCGCCGAACACCTGCACTTCAAGATCCAGACCACCCCCAAAGCCACACTCCGAGGAACCCTCGTCTACAGACCCCCCGGCCCCCGAACACCCTTCGCCGCCACCATCACCGACTTCATCGCACCCCACGCAATCACCTCAACAAACTACATACTCATTGGAGACCTGAACTTCCACCTCGACAACCCCAACTCCACTATCCTTCGTGACAACCTCGCCAGCATCGGACTTAAACAACTCGTCAACACACCGACCCACAGAGCAGGACACACCCTCGACCCCATCTTCGCGGCAGGAAACAGCGTCCATTTCAGCCACACAACGCAGCCGCAATGGACCGACCACCACTGCGTACACTTCGCCATCAACAAACCCAAGGCACCCAAACCAGCCCCACGCCCACCACGAAGGAACTGGAGCAAGGTTACCGATGAGCAACTTAACTCCACCCTCAACCGAGACAACCACACCTGGGCACCCGACGCAAACAGCGCAAACGACGCAGCCAGAGAACTCCACAGCTGGATCTCCAACTGCGCAGATGAGCTCGCCCCGCTACGCAACCCCGACAGACAACGCCCCTGGAAAGCCGCCTGGTTCACAACCGCTCTCCAAGAAGCCAGACGCACCTGCAGACGCCTGGAGAAGAACTGGAGAAACACCAAGACAACCGAAAACCACACCACCTACAAGGACGCCATGACGGACTACCACAACCAGATCAGAGCCACCAAAAGGAACTTCATCCACAACAAAATCCTGGCCAACTCCACCAACTCCAAGGAACTTTTCAGTGTCATTCAAGAATTCACCAACCCACGCAGCGAAGCCACAGACATCACCCCATCCCAAGACCTCTGCGACAAGCTTGGAACCTATTTCCACCTCAAGATAAAAAACCTCTACGACAACTTCATTGACCATCCACCAGGCGCCACAGACGGCCCCCCGCCCCCCAGAAACACCAGCCAGCCCACCATCTCCAACTGGACACCGATCACGGCCGAAGACACTGCCTCGACCATGAAAAGCATCCACTCGGGGGCCCCCACCGACCCCTGCCCCCTCACATCTACCACAGAGCCGTGGCCGCCATCGCACCCGAACTACAACGCACCATCAACACCACCTTCAAAACAGGCACCTTCCCAGATGACTGGAAGCGCGCAGAAGTCAGACCCCTGCTCAAGAAGCCCACAGCTGACCCCACCGACCTCAAGAACTATCGGCCCATCTCGCTCCTCCCCTTCGCAGCCAAAGTTGCAGAGAAAACAGTCAACAGGAAACTGACACGATTCATTGAAGAAAACGCCGTCCTCGACCCGTCCCAATCCGGATTCTGAAGCAACCACAGCACAGAGACCGCCCTACTCGCCGCCACAGACGACATCCGCACCCTCCTGGACCAAGGCCACTCCGCAGCCCTCATCCTACTCGACCTATCAGCGGCCTTCGACACCGTCTCCCATCGCACACTAGTCGTCAGACTACACGACGCAGGCATACAAGGAACAGCCCTGGACTGGATCTGATCATTCCTCACCGGAAGAAGCCAAAGGATCAGACTCCCACCCTTCCTCTCCGACCCCACGAAAATCACCTGCGGAGTCCCACAGGGTTCATCACTGAGCCCCACCCTCTTCAACATTTACATGGCCCCCTCGCAGCCATCGTCCGACAACACAGCCTCAACATCGTATCCTACGCCGACGACACCCAGCTCATCCTCTCCCTCACCAAAGACCCCACCACTGCCAAACTCAACTTCCAGAAAGGAATGCAAGACGTCGCAGTCTGGATGACCAACAGCTGCCTGAAGCTCAACGCCGAGAAGACAGAAGTCCTCGTCCTCGGTACCACCCCTTCTGCATGGGACAGCACCTGGTGGCCGACCGCCCTCGGAAGCCCACCTACCCCCTCAGACCACGCCAAGAACCTCGGCATCGTACTCGACTCATCACTCGCCATGAACCGACAGGTCAACGCCGTCACCTCCAGCTGCTTCAACACCCTCCGCATGACCTTCAAGTGGATCCCCCCTGAGTCAAGGAAGACAGTCACCCACGCACTCATCACCAGCAGACTGGACTATGGAAATGCACTCTACGCCGGCATCAACAAGACCCTACTCCGCAAACTCCAGACAGTACAGAACACCGCCGCCAGACTCGTCCTCGGCATCCCCCGACACGAACACATCAGCCAACACCTACGAAGTCTCCACTGGCTCCCCGTGGAGAAAAGAGTCACTTTCAAAATCCTCACTCACGCCTACAAATGCCTACACAACAACGGACCCAAATACCTCAACGACAGAATCAACTTCCACGTACCCGAAAGAAACCTCCGATCTTCCAACCTCACACTGGCCGAAACCCCGCGCATCCACAGAGCCAGAGCAGGCGGAAGATCCTTCTCTCACATTGCAGCCAAGACCTGGAACGAGCTACCGTCAGACATCAGACGCGCCCCTCCCTGAACACCTTCAGGAAGACCCTCAAGACCTGGCTCTTCGGCTAAACAGATCTGCGGACCCCCCCCAGCGCCTTGAGACCCTCACGGGTGAGTAGCGCGCTTACAATTCCCTGATTGATTGTTGGAAACAGATATGCCAATGAAGTTGCTCGGTATTGTGCAATTGTGGCATACGCTTTCACAGAGATTAGGCAAATGAATCTGATGAAGACACCACCTTTTCAATGCTGTTGTCAGTAGCTGATTCTTGAGAGGAAATCAAGAGATTGCAGGAAGAGGTGTCAACATCAGAGCAGCAGGGATGGGTCAGAGCTGGATGTGTTAAAAATGCAAATGAGATCTGCGTCTCAGCTGATGGAAGATCTGTGTTGCCCGATAGCCTGTTATTACCCATGACAAGAATTTTTATGGCCCTGCACAAAATCAGATGGGATGCCATGGTGAGACTATTTAAGCAGAATTAGTTAAATCCCCGATTTAGAGTTCTAGCGGAGGAATTTTGCCACAGATGTGTCCTGTCTGCAGATGAATGCAGGGAGAAGACCTCCTGTAACCATGAGCCACATAGGTAGATAAGGAGGACCCTTGAACAGAATGCATTTGGATTTTATTGAAATGATGTTTGGAACAGACAAAGATATATCCTGGTCATAGTGTGTATTTTCTCTCAATGGGTGGAAGCCTAACCTACATGGACAAATGACAGTGTCACTGTAGCCAAACTGCTGTTGCCAGAACTCATACCAAGGTTCGGGTTTACGGTTTCTCTCGAGTCAGACCGATGGACTCATTTTAATAATGAGATCCTAAGACTACGGTGTGTGGCATAACAAGTGGAACAGAGATTGCATTGTAGCTACCGACCAGAAGCTTCAGGAATAGTCAAGGGACTTCATGGCAAACTGAAATCTCGTTTGGCCAAAGTATGTGCATTCACTTCTCTGAAATGGCCAGATGCTTTGCCATTAGTGCTGATGAGTCTCCAAAGCACTCCTGAAAGGAGACCAGGATGACCCCCACATGAAATACTCATGGGCCATACCATGGGACAGCCTGATGCGCCTGCAAATGTGCTTGTAAATGTCACAGATGACATGATTATCAACTACTGCAAGGGATTGGCTGATGTGGTACTTGCTGTCTCTCACCAGGTTGGAGCTGCTACTGCCATCTTAAGTCAGGCGCAGCGCACAACATTAGCTTCGGCGATTGGGTCCTAATAAAAAAACATGTTCGAAAATCCTCTTTGGAGCCAAGGTGGAAGGGGCCCTATCAGGTGACCACAAACACTGCTGTGAAGTGTGGCGTGATACCCAACTGGATTAACGCCTCTCATACCCAGAGAGTGAGATGCCCACTTGATGTGCTGGTGACATCTGAATAAGGTCTGTGACCTCCTGTGTCCCTACGTCCTGAAGGACCAGAGGGTGGTGACATTCAGGGTTCCTCACCTATACATGTTCCCGAAATCTCACAGAGTGGTGTGGAGGCATCCCCACAAGATGAAGAAGCATCCCCTGAAGATGGAGATCGGAGACCTGAAAGAGGAGACACTGCAGAACCATCACTGGTGCGATAGAATGATTCTAGTGAAGGAACAAGTGCAAGAAGTGAGAGACCTCAAAGGAAAAAGGAATGGCCAAGGAGCAGGAGACAATGAATAAATAAGCCAGTTGAACGCATACCACAAACCATTGTCAAAGTAACAGAATCTAGTGGTATAAGCGGTATGGAAAGAGATCAAAGACAGAAAGGGTACCTTGTTGTAGGTATTGAGCACCTGAAGGGACTTATTGTACAGAGGGTGCCTAATCCAAAAGCCCTATGATCCAAATGAACTGACAGCAGAACCACTTGAACCTCCATAATATGCCACATTATCACAACACATGTGTAGGAAAGTGTGTTATTATGCAGTGAGGCTGGTAAGGCTTCACTATGCAATACCTTCACATCACCCCAAAAAGGACTTTTGGATTCACACTAATAAATCCCTAGCTCAGCCCTGGTAGTGCGGCTCAGAGCAGTCAGTCTTTACTAGAGGAACATGTGTTCAGCATTTCAGAGTACCAACATGGACGATAAGTAATGGAAACGACTGGAAAGAAATCCAACACCAATTTACAAAAATCAAGAAGGTTTTTATATAATGTTAGACAACAAATCGAAGACAATCAGATGAGTATAACTGGAGTTATGGATTTGTAAAGGAAAAATAAATCTGTGCATTTCACTCTTGCAAAACAATACCTTTGCAGTCAATGGGGAAACACTAGTGACACTCGCTCACTTGCAGGTCAAGTCCAGTGGAAACCACTTGGGGATAAAGTGATGCGGGTCCCAGGACCAGGCTCAGACAGTCAGTCAGTTGAATTTTAACTGGCTTGTAGGGCCCGGGTGTTGAGTTGGCCTGGCTGTCTCTAGTGCAGGAGCTTCGGTTGATGGTTTTGCTGCTTGGGGATGCTGGTGAGGAAAGGGGTGCAAAATCTCAACAACGGGGCCACTGAGGTGGCTGGTTGAAGGTGTTGCGGCATTCTCTCGAGGCACAGCGTCAAACGGCCAGGGGGGGAAGGGGTGGGAACAGTGGCTGCCTGAAACTTGCTGGAGGTCAGGACGTTTCCCACGATGCACTAGACCATTTACTTTTGGGCGATCCCAAGGTGGGCCTGATGCCCAGTGATTTTTTGGTTTCCGGGAGTGCGATTTGCCTGCGAGCTGCAGAGGACTATTACCTCTAGTCCAAGGGAGTTGTCTTTGGCTTGTGGAGAGGTTCCTCTTTCCTTTGGAGCCAATCTCTAGTTCAGGACAAGTCGTGGTCATGCAGTTGCAGGGTGGTTTTCACAGGTGCAGATTATTGCACCTTTGCTCTGTGCAGGTCCTGAAGTCGCAGTCACAGGTCTCTTCTTTGTCCTTGGTCGCAATTCAAGCAGATCTCAGGCTCTGGTGCCAGGGGTGCCCCTTAAATCCTAGATTTAGAGGTGTTAGGGGTGTGGGTGCAAGTAGACAGTGGGATACTAGCCTTAGCAGCTAACCCGCCCCCGAGGTGACCACATCCGGGGGTGTGTGCCACCATTTCTACCCAGAACCCTCTATTCTGCTACTTAAAAAAAAAAATTTAAAAAATAGCAGAACCCACCCTTGGCTTTACAGACCCGGTAGCCCACCCTCGGGGTGTGGCTAAGCCTTCTGGGTGTGTACGCCTCCAGACTTACTAATTTCCCCACCTGCTTGGGTGCAAATGTGCCTGTGGGCAGGGGGTGGCTCTTTCCTCTTTTGGGAGGCAGCCTGGCTGCATATCAGAGGCTGTGGAAGCTTTGAAGCTCACCGCCTTGATGTACCACTTCACAGGCCATCCTGTCGGGGGAGGGGACACCTCCCACCCAGGCAGGCCTTTGTTTTTGACTCCTAGGAGTGTTCACACCTTTTGGCAGGGGGTCAGATTCCTGTCTTGGCAGCAGCAGCTGCAGGCTGTCAGCCAGGGCACAGGAAAGGGTGGGGCAACTAGGTGAACAACCTCTTAAGGTAGCCACCTGGGTGCAGGTCACATCAAATTCGACATGGTAAACATGTCAGTTTTGCTGAGGCAAGTCGTTTGATACCAAACATGACACTTTTCAGTGGCATCATAATGGAGCTGGCAACCACAGGCTGCTTTGGTGCCAGTTCATGTTATCCTATGGCCCCTGACCACTTATAGTAGCCCCTAATGGAAGGAGGCTCCTATAGGGACATATAAGCTTGCACTTATATATCCACACCTTTAATATAATGCACCTTGCCTCCTGGACTCAGGAGGCCTACCTTAGGGGTGACTGGCATATATTAAACATAGAGCTTTGACCTTACCTCTCATGGTGAGGGTAAATTAGAGTTTGGTCAGTTTGAAGTGCTCATGCAGTCTGCAATGGCAGGGCTGCTGTAATCCATTTACCTGGGTCACTTAGGGTGGCACAATCAGTGCTTCAGACCCTGTTGACCTCTTTAACTTCCATGCCCTTGGTACCACTGGTACCAATACCAGGGACTTATAAGAGGGTTAAAATCCTTGCCAATTGGGGTTACCAATTCACACGCATCATATTTTAGGCAGAGAGCAAGCACTGACAGTGGGGCCTGGATAGCAGGCTCTAGTGCACTTTCAGAGACCTAACCAACTATGACCAATGTCTGAACCAAACTATTGAATAAACTGTGACAACTGATAAATTAACATAATTATTGTTTAAGAAATAAACAAATAAAAAGAGTTAAGAATTCCCTAGAGCCAAGTCTGCTGTAGAAGAGTAGGGTTGACATTTTTAGAAGATGGAGTAGGGCTAGGACGCCTCACGAAGAATGCTGCATTTAAGCTGAATTAAATAACTGCAAAATAACTATTAAATGTTAACTCGTTTTGAAAAAGTAGGAACAAACGCAGAATAAGAAGTCTGCTTGCTGCTATATTCTACTGAAGGTCTGACTGTAGACAAACATATATTTCCTTACCAAAGCTAGATGTAGAGTAGTGGTTGCTGTAACATTAGCAGTTGCTGTGATACTATTCATAATCCTCTTGGTTGGTACGAGTACTACACCCGAGACAGAAACCCTTAGATCTACTCCAGCACCTATATCGCCTGCACATAAAATGGATGAGAGAAAATTAAAGGCTTCTTTTATAGATGCTTCGGGGGTGGGTGGGGGAGGGGCAAAGTGCCACTTTAAATGTTTTTTCTAGATTAGTTCACGAGTACACACACGCTTTATATGCTAAGTATTGCTATAATTGTGCGCACTTGCCTGCTTCAGCTACTGAGGATGTGCCACACGATTATATTCCACTTTCATACGCAGTTACCTGTAGTATATGGATTAGTTTATTTTATAGGCAGAATGATTTTTAATATTACTTTTCCATTTATGATGTTATCCTTTCTGAAGTTCAAAAGAATGGACCCTAATTAACAAGCTAAGGAAATGGAAAAGCTTGGCTGCAAACATTGGCACTGTTAAGGAATATGAACGAAAGTTGACATGGCCAAATGAATCTGTTGGAAAATAAATGTATACAAGCTTAAGAGGAAAGGAGAGCTCACATGTTTTATAAGGTAACAAAGTAAGATGATGTTTTAAAGAATGTGTGGAAGGAAAAGGAGTATAAAAAGAAAATGGTATATCCCAGATTTAAATTAGACAAACAGAAAAGGAAACTGTGCTTTTATAAAAGAAGAAATCACATCAGAACTAGACATAGGGACAAGTAGCTGTGAACATAAATTTGAAGTTCTGTGAGGGCTTGTTCAAATATTAACTGGGGAAGAACCAGTTATCACTGCAGTATACTTCATATGTGGGCAAGATGCATTTTTCCAACTGTCTGCTGATTGGGAAGGGGTTTGTTATTGAGATTTATGGTTTCCTACAATAGATCATGTGACTAGCATAGAAGCTTTGACAATGAAGCCATCTCACAGACATAGACGTAGTGCTACTGATGGTACGCAATTAGTGGGAGATATTTAAGGTGGAATGTTTTCCCCCAGTAGGAAGAACCTTAAAGGACGAGAAAATTAGAAAGCTTTTTACACTACTGGAGAAATAAGCCACTACTGCATATGGTGCTTTGCTAGCAGTAAATGCAGAGTTGTTAGCTATTGGATCAATGGATTTTCAAGATGGATTAGCTTTGGACATATTGCTGGCAGAAAAATAGGGCATCTGTAAGATGTTGGAGGCGCAACATTGCTGTTCATACATACCAGATAAAAGCAAGATGACAAAAGAATTTGCAAAGCACATCTCGGACTTAAAACCTGAATTGGAAAACCTAGTAACTAGTGTGCTAGGAACTTCAGGTAAAGTAGCTTCTGCTATAAGCAGCTGGCTTGAAAGTATTGGTAGTGGATTTTTAGGCATTATATTAAATCCCATATTGATTATTAACACCGCCTAATATGCTTATTTGCTCTATGTAAAGGGATTTAGATGTTATTTAGCAAGAAATAGAAAGGAAGAAAAAAAAGGCGAAGGAGAGATGAAATGAAAATGGAAGAATGAAAGAATAGGTTTTAGCGGAAATTGAAGGAGATGCAAAGTTTAAAGTGTAAGATGGATGACTCAGCAATGGAGTGAGGTGCACCTTGAAGAGTCATTTGTGATAAAATGTGATGCTATTCTACCCATCGGAGGGGGTTACTGATAGAGCGAATCTCCCCATGCTTGCAAATGTAATCAATTTAACTGAAAAGTTCTAATTTTAATGATAAATAACATGTATAATAAAAGCTAAATCTTGTAGTAGATAACCATATTTAGATGTTATAAACCCAAATATGAAGTGACATTGTGTATTGACTTAAGTTAGACTAACTATTGATGCCATTTTAAGTTTAAATGTTTTATTGGCATTTAAAAAAAAAAAAAACAACATTTCAAAGGCATAAGCAGTGAGATGCAGTTGAGCAAATTGTACGAACAAGCTTGCATGACCTGAGAGGCGTATTGCTCACAGATAGAATTGCGCAATTGGAACATGCTCAAAGCAGAGGAAACATTACATTGTGAAAGATGCCGCCTTTTGTAAGAACAAAAAGAGAACCGTAAACACCCTCCCCCCCACCCCGTCCGATATCCCATAGTCCCTGGCTGTCCAAACCTTGTCATGCCACTTAAACATCCCCTCTTACACAGTTGAGGAAGGTTGCGAAGCTGTCCCCAGATCCGAAAGTCTCAGCACCCTCAGGTATTTGGGCTGGGTAATTTCATTGAATTCGGCCAGGAGCAATTTTAAAAAGGGGCTCCATATTTTCTGGAATGTGTCAGCCGAGCCACTCAGTGTGGCTGAAATGCGTTCCATCCCAATGATGTACCATAATCTATGCAGCCACCCCACATACGTAGGGGGAGTGGTTGTCCCCCAGTGCATTAAGACGTTCTGTAATGCTGCCCCTAATGCTAGCCCCATCTGGCGCCCTCGCATGCTCTTCAGGGGAAAAGTAATGGGATTGGGTAGGCCCAGAATCACATATACCGGGATCCTTGGAATTTCAGTATCAAAAAGATGATCTATCTCATCCAGTATCCTAGGCCAATAGGAGGACAGTATTGGGCAGTCCCACAGTATATGGAGGAGGGTTCCCTCGTTATCACAACCCCTCCAGCAGGTGGGGCTCCTCTGTGGGTTGCCTCTGTGGAGGCGTGCAGGTGTTAGATACCAATAGGTCGCTATTTTCATGGCGGTCTCAATACTGGCTACATTTCGGGCAGTGTGCTTTGCTCTGTAATAAATTCCGTCCCAGTCTTTCCGTGAAAGGTCACCTCCCATTTCTCGCCCCCATCGCTTCTGACTCGGAGTTGCTTGCGAGTGTGGACTGTCCCTAATCATGTCGTACATTTCAAATATCAACCCTTTATCTGTGAGCTTGGTGATTAGCCATTTTTCATATTTGGTCAATTTACGGCCCCCCTGTTCTCTCATCCCTGGTTGAAGGACCCAGTGTCTCAACTGCAGATACCTCAATCTCTCAGACTCGGAGATCCCATACTCCAACTTCATTTGGTGAAATGGGAGCACCCCAGAAAGATCGAATAAGTGACCCACCGATCGACATGCGGTGTCTCGCCATCCTTCAAAGGATTTGTCGGACATTCCCGGGGAGAAGTCGCTATTGCCAAACAGGGGGGTTAGCGGGGATGGGAAGGTCGTAAGTTTCTTGGTTGTCGCCACCCCGTCCCAGACTACCAACATGGATTTAGTGACTGGCGAGCCCATCAGGCCCCGCGGCCCCTGTGACTTCCGTAAGAAGGGGACCTTCCATAGCGGGATGCCCGCAAGCGCTCTGTCCTGAAAAAGCCATCGTTTTTCAGACTCCGGCCTTGCCCATTCCACCAGGTACCTCAGCTGAGCCGCTTTATAGTAGCTGAGGAGGTCCGGGATTCCCAGGCCCCCATTGTCCGGTCGCATATATCCTAGCGCCTTACTCATCCTTGGTCGTGTCCCGGCCCACACAAACGGATTGATACTGCGTTGCAGTGAGGCAAGCACTCCGGAGGCTGAACCGACAAGGTCTGAAACAAATAAAGTGCCCTAGGCAGTAAGGACATTTTGACCGCCGCCACCCGTCCGAGTTGGGAGAGGTGATGCTTTCTCCAAACACCCAGGTCCTTCACAGCTTGTTGCGCCAACCTAGTATAGTTCAACTGAGCCGTCCGTTGAACCGTTGCTGCCAACTCCAGGCCCAGGTAGGGGATAGTGTCTGCCACTTTTATGCCGCCCGTGGGATCCGATGTGAGCGTTGCCGAACCCAGAGTCAATGCCAGCGATTTACCCACATTAACCCAGAAGCCTGACACCCGGCTGAATGCATCCAGCTCCTCAAGGAAAGCGGGGAGGGAGAGCCTGGGTTCCGCCAGAGCCGCCAGGACATCATCAGCGTAGAGGATGATTGGGTGCGTTTCCCCCCCCCAAAGGGGATCCCTTTGATTTTAGGGTTCTCTAACCCTTTGCGCCAGGGGCTCTATGTAGAGAGCAAACAACAGCGGGGACAGCGGGCACCCCCTGCCTGGTCCCTCTTTGGATGGCGAAGGGCGCAGAGGAGACCCCGTTGACCCTAATGCAAGCCGTTGGCCTGGCATAGCAACAGTCCACCCATCCCCGGAACCTCTCGCCTAGGCCAAATTTCGCCATTGTGTGTCCCAGGAACCCCCAGTCCACCCGATCAAACGCCTTTTCAGCGATCGTCAACAGGAGGGCATCCATCCTCGTTTGGTGAGCCTTATCCACAAGATGGAGAATTCTCTTTGTATTATCACTGCATTGTCGGGACTGAATGAACCCCGCCTGATCGGGTTCAATCAGGTTGGGCATATGTGGGCTCAGGTGGGCTGCGAGGATTCCCGTGAAGATCTTAAAATCTACGTTAAGTAGAGAAATTGAGCGGTACGAACCGCATTGTTGTTTATCTTTCCCTGGTTTGGGCAAGACCACTATCGCGGCTGCAAGCATGGTGTCTGGGCAGAGTCTCCAAAGGCATTGAAAAGCCTGGTCAGAATCGGAGCTACGATGGGGCAAACTTTTTTTATAGAAGAGGGAAGGGAACCCGTCCGGGCCCGGTGATTTGAGCACTTTCAGGCGAGATATCGCTGCTACAACCTCCTCTATGCGAATGGGGGAGTCCAGGGACTCCGCCTGAGTCGAGGACAGTGTGGACATAGTAACAGATTGCAGGTAGGCCGCAATGTTGCGGTCAGGCTGGGTATCTGCTGTGTAAAGCTTCGCATAGAAATCGCAGAATGCCCGGGCTATCCCGTCGTCTCCACTGATTTCCCCCCCCCCGCCGTCTCCCTGCAGCGAGGAGACCTGTGTTCGTTGTCTTAGAGCTCTCAACTGGTTCGCCAGGAGCCGGCCCGTGCGGTCCACCCCCCCCGATATAGTAGGAATGCTTTAGGCATACCGCCGCGTATTCCGCTCTATCCAAATCCAGGGCGGCAAGCTGCGCCCTGGCTGCCTTCAATTGCCTCCAGACCCTAGGGGCCCCGGTCCTACTATGCACCCGTTCAAGCTCTTGCACCCGAGCGGAGAGGATGGACCTCACCTCCTTGCGTTCTCTGTTGTGGGCCGCCGCAATCGCTATAAGCTCCCCCCTTACCACAGCCTTCAATGCCTCCCATAGCGTCATGACTAACGTCTGGGGTGTCGTTTAGTGTGATGTAATCCTTGATACATTTAAGAAGTTGTTGTTCCACCTCCTTATTATGAAGCATATGCTCATTGAGTCTCCAGCTCCCTGGTCTAAAGGCCCGCTGGGTCATCTGTATCTGTACCATCAATGCGTCGTGATCCGACAGGGACATAGGTTCAATGCATGTCTCCCTGACCACGCTGTTTGCTTCCCCAGTTCCCAGGAAGTAGTCGAGGCGGGTATAAGACTTATGTGCATGGAAGTAGAACGTGTATTGTTTCGAAGTAGGGTGAGCTACCCTCCAGATGTCTATCAAGCCCATCTCCCTCAACCATTCCTTTCCGTCTCTCGAAAGCTCCCCCCCCTGGGAATAGGAAGCCTGTGATCTGTCCAAATTGGAGTCCATGACAATATTGAGGTCCCCCCCCATCAGTGTCATGCAGGTCTGTGGGGCCAGGACATCTGCCAGGGCAGCTTGGAGGAATGTCTCCTGACCTGTGTTAGAGGCGTATACAGAGCCTACCACTAGAAGCTGATTGCCGAATTGAAGAGTATAGGCCAGTAACCTCCCCTTGAGTTCTGCCACCTTCTCCTTTACCTCCCCCTTGCAGCGCTTAGATATAAGAATGGCCACGCCCGCCTTTTACTCCCCCAGTGATGAGAAGTATTGATGTGGGAAGAGCCTCGAGCGCATCCGGTGATGATCTTTGGGGAGGAGGTGCGTCTCTTGTAAGAGACACACATCTGCTTCCGCGCTTTCCAAATAGGATAGGATTGCGCGCCTCTTCACCGGGTTGTTAAGCCCCTTTACATTAATCGTGATTATTTTCACCATTGCCATGGCTGCAGTCAGGGTGGTCGGGGAAAGCTAAGTTGGACCCCCAAGTGATGGCATAACTCCCAGCCTAGTAGGGCTACTGTGTTTAGATGGGTGCCGCACGTGCTGGGAGAGGGACCCTTTCTTGGAATTGTCGAGGGACCCCATGAAACTGTGCAACAGTGAAATACGGATATCGGACCTTACCCCCCCCCTCCCCCTAACCCCAACCAACCCTACAAAAAATACCACACCAAGTGTCCAGGAGTCGCAGTACTTGACCGCGCCACCTCGGTGAAACAGTCTGTGGGGACATCTGTGGCCGACGGTGGCCCCCCGCCGCCCCCGGCATTGCTATGTTCACTTATCTGACCCCCGGCTCAGTTCAGTCAGCAGCTCCAGTTCTGGAATCGGCGGTCAAGGAGGCCCGCACAGCGCTGCGCTCCTACGCCATCGTCTCTGGGTTTGGTTTCGAGGGAGTCCCGGATCGCCGCCTTCCCCCGGCTCTATGCCATTTCTCTCTTGGACTGCTCCTGCCTTTGCTCGGGGACTCTTCCGATGAGGGCAGATCGATGCCCAGGACCTGGCACGCCTCCTGTAGGGAGCGCATTTGCCGCAGCTTACCATCCCATTTAAAAATGATACGGAAGGGATGTCCCCACGAATGGGAGACACCCTGGCTGCGGAGATGGGCCGTAACTGGCCGGAAATCCCTCCGTTTCCGGAGGGTGATGGCCGCCAAGTCCTGGTACAGGGTGATAGTGTGCCCCCGAAAGACTATGGGGTGTGTGTCTCTTGCTCGACGAAGAATGAGCTCCTTAAGCTGAAAGTCCGGTAAGAAGGCCAGGATGTCAGGTGGAGGCGCCGGGGCCCTCCGCTGGAGACCAACTCTGTGGGCCCGATCAATTTTGATAGCGAAGTCCGGAGGCTCCTGCAGCACATGGCGGAAGAGATCTTGGAGGTGCCCAGTACCGTCTTTGCCTTCTTCGTTGGAGGGAACGCCCTTCACCCGTATGTTGTTTCTGCAGGAGTGATTTTCCAAGTCTTCCGTGTGTGCCTGAAGATCGATTTGTTGTGCCTGCAGGCGGATCACTTCTTGCTGCAATTGCTCAACTTCCTCGTCGCGGGATTGCTCGTGATCTTCCATTGTCGCCACTCTTTCGCCCACTGAGTCAAGGTCTCTATGCACCTCCTTCATTTCATCAGCAAAATCCTTTTTTAGGGCATGCAAATTGTCCCTCAGGGCCAAGAACAGTTAGGTCAGGAAGGCCCTAGTGACCGGTTCGTCTACGTTCTCTGTATCCGGTCCCCCTGAGGGAACTGGGGAGGTGCGGCCTCCTCCTCCGGTCATTCCCGACATCTTGGCGAATAAATCCTTCACCGTCCTGTCCTCCTTTCCCTTGTCTCTTTCTTTCTTTCCCCGCGTGGTGGACATATCAGGGCTGTGGCTGCAAAGGCGAGGTAGCCGTCTGGAAGTGAGGGTCCCCCCTCAGTCGGGGCGAAAGAGGCCTGAATCGCACCCGGTTGCTCGTGGTAATGGAAACAGCAGTCCACAGATCTCCCAGCGTCCGCACCACCTCTCCTCTGGCCGCACTGCAAGGCTATATCAAGGCAAGCGGTCCGGGACCAACTCCGCCACCAAGAAGCAAGGCGAAGCAGTGCGCGTCGCTATGGCCGGGGTCCGCAGTGCATCGCCTGATGGGGCATATATATCATGGGAAGGGCCTTCAGCTCGCCCAGCCACATGGGACGATAGGCTCCGACAACGCCCCCTGCGTGGCAGATCTCTCCGCCTGTTGGGCTTCGGGGACAACAGAGCTCCAGTGTCGTGTGGCCCAGGGTGGGTTAAGGTTAGGCTGCGGGGTAGTCTCGCTGGACCCAGTAGCTATGTGGCCTCCCTGATGTCACAGTGTGGCGCAGTGATTCCCCCAGTCGCCGAGGCTCCGGGCCCGTCTGCTTATGGCCTGGCAAAGCACAGATGTCCTTTCAAGAGGCCTCGAGCCGGCCCTCAGCAGCTCTCTCCAATAGTGCACTGGTCCTGTTCTCTTAGCGTGCCACCGGAGTCGATGCTGGGACCCCCCCCTCAGTGTCCCCAGAGCCCCAGGCCAGCCGAACAGGGCCGGGACCGCGTGGTCCCACAGCAGAAAGTCTAGGCCCCCGGCCCCTCTCAGAGGCGTTAACTGGAGGGGTTGCCCCGATGAACACCCAAGAGTGGAGGGATTATGGGGGGGGTCGCCAGGCCGCTCACCTCGCTCCTCACGGCTGCGGCCTCCACACGATGTTGCGGCAGCACCCGCGGTCCGGGGCACCCCCGGCAGGCCACTCCGCTCCGCCTCCTCTAGGTGCTTCCCTCTCCTGTGGCCCTGGGAGAGCGCCTGTAGGTCCGCCCTTGGATAATCCGGCCGCCGGAGTCGGGTCTCCTGGAACGCTGCGAAGCACCAGTCATTCCTCCGGGCCCTGCTAAGCCCGGGCCGCCATCTTGGGTCTTGGCGTGTGGAGCTCCCGGCACGCCGTATCTGACGCGCACCGCGTCCGAAATCCACCAAAAAGCTTGCCCGTGTGCCGGACACTATCCCCCACTTCTCAGAGGGTCAGCAGCACAAAATCGGTGCCGGGAAGCGCCCAGGCCGGCAGACGGGGATCGGGAGACGAGCGGGCTGCGTCCTACCCGCTCGCCATCTTGGCCACGCCCCATTGATGCCATTTTAAATGTCGAATTCACACGTTAGGATTTAGAGGTTTATTTGTGCATTTAAACTGGTGTTTCGCACAAGATGTTTTTCTCTTTCAACTGCAGAATCTGTCATTTTCCAGAAGTCTTCTGTTAGCTAGTGAATAGGCATTTGTTATGTATTAGACAACTGATAGGGAGGTTCTCACCAAGAGGAGAGTAGATGGCAGAAAGAGCAACTCGTGGGAAGAACCGTCTGAGCTACAAGATCTGTTCAAAGTAGCAATCAAGCACATAGTTGCATAGCTCATTGTGCAGCTGTGAGAAGCAGGGGAGTTTACCTGCTCCCAGAGTTTGCTGAACAAGGATTGGTTCACAGAAGTGGGGAATAGGAATATTATTGGCATTCATTTTTTGACTGAATTAGATTAGTGTGTGTTTCTTAGATTAGTCTGAGCCCTTCCCAGAGAGAGACCATTGCTCTTTTCCGAGAGCCCTCTTTCCAGAGACCTTTGTCTAGGTGCGGAGAGCTTGCTGCAGAACTTATTAGACAGATCTCAGAGATATCTGATGACTTAAGACTCAGAATTCCTTTTCAATCTTTACAAACTTTTGACTGCTTGAATGAGGAAGCTTCATGCTTAAGCATTCTTATTCTCTCATCAGAACCCTTCATTCGGGTTTTCTGGACTGACACTTTATCTTGTTTGCTGAAATTAATTGCCCTTCTTATCCCCAATCTTCATTAATTAGAATTAGGGATTTTCCTTAATGGAACACATATCTTGCAGTTTATCTATCGTATTTCTAATTCTTATTAATGTGGTATTTTATCTTGATTTGAAATTATCAATTTATGAACTATTTGAATCTGTAATAATGATAGCTCAATATTAATACTTAATTAATGACGGATGTTGAATTAATTTGTTAATAAACCCTTTAAACTCACACTAAATCTGTCGATTCCTGTAAATTCCCAATTGAACTTCATTGTTCATGGTAGTTGATGTAAACAATAGCTCCTTATCTCGCCCTGTGAACTAACAAAGGTTCATATGACCAATGGCGGCGTATTTTTGCTGATTATACGATTTAGATACAAGACTCCCCGCTCCGGCACCACTCATTTAAAATCTTTAAAATAACTATTCTAATCTGGCCTCTAGTCTACCTTGTGTCATGACACATCAGCAAATTTGACCAGTCATCGTCAGTGTATTGTATGGACAATTTTTCTTAACATGGCAGCCTGAGTATACAAAAGAATTCCTCAGCACACGTCTGTTATGTCACAATATACATAGACATGCTTGATGTGAGCATAAATTAAATACAAGTAAGTGAGTTCTTATTCCGTTTTTCTTTTTATTTCTTGATGTTCAGACAGCCGACACGCGTTTCGTCGCTTACAAGGGAATTTATCCCGCGACTTTATCAAGGCTATTGTCTTCTTGTAAGTAATCCTTTATTAATGGTGTTAATTCCAACCCACATTGGGATTCAATTTCTCGCGACGTCTCAATATTCAATCTTATATCCAAGGGATCCCTGTATGTCCCAGAAGCTCAGAATCTTTTTATTATAGTAGTTTGATCCCACACATGGACGTCGCTCCTCGTGTTGCCGAGTACGGTGCATTTAATTTATGCTCACATCAAGCATGTCTATGTATATTGTGACATAACAGACGTGTGCTGAGGAATTCTTTTGTATACTGGTCAAGTGGCCCAGGCCATTAGTTTTTTTGGGGAGGTTGGTGGTTCTCCTCACCTTGCAGCACCGTAATCAATACAATAAGTAAATATCGAATACCTGTGTTTTCTCCCGAGTGGCGCCTTTTTTCACCCAATTAGATACCACTGCTCATTACTTGTTCATGGCAGCCTGAGGTTGCCTGCCGCAACCAAGGAAAAATAAGAATCTAGGAATATGCTGTAGATAGCCTCAAGATCACACCACAGCATTTTCCCCATATCTGTAGATAGGCATGAATCAGACTTAAGAATAGTATAAACACAGTAGGGCCCATTTTTGAATTCTGAATGAATACAGTGAGAAAGCGTCTGTATTTCCACTAATGAGAGAGGTGCAGGCCATATTTGCTTGCTAGTTTACCGAATGTTTTCAGTGTTATCCAATATCAAGCCTCCAAAATAGAAGATCCTAACCCTCTTCATTTAGTCAATCTGACCATTTTGCCTCCGATTATGACGAGTTAACTATTTCCTGAGAATGCATGCCTTATTGAGAGACAATGTGGGGACGCTCTGCCGCCGGCTTGCCTTGTTCGGACTCGCTATCCCAGGGCTCCTTGCTGCTTGAGAGGGGAGGCACCACCAACGAGCTCAAAGCTCTGCCTCGACCCCCGAGGCGAGGGACGCTCTGCCGATTGCCGCCCCTTGCCCTGGTGGGACTTGCTGTCCCAGTGTTCCTTGCTGATTGAGGGGGGAGGCACCACCAATGCGCTCAAAGCACTGCCTCGACCCCTGCGGCGCGGGACGCTCTGCCGCTTGCCACCTTTCCCTGGTGGGATTCGCTGTCCCAGTGTTCCTTGCTGCTTGAGGGGGGAGACACCACCAACGCGCTCAAAGTGCTGCCTCGACACCCGCGGCGGTGGACGCACCCGGGCGAAGCCCAGGCAAATGGCTGGACCATCCTTGCCTGGAGGAGGCCGGGCTGGGCCCCCCTCCTCTAACATTTGTTGTATTTTGCAAGCGAAAGGTATCGTCCTTTTTATTTATATTTTTCTTGGAGGGGACCTTCTTTTCTTTACGTGACTTTGCGCCTCTGGGTTAGCAGCAAAAGACTGCTCTGAATACTTTTCTTTTAGGGGAAATATATGACTTGATTTTATAGTTCTCATCAGTGAAGGTTTTAAACATGGCATAAAGCCTACCATTGTGGTGCCTGTTTAAGGGTTTAATAGTTACTGATTTTCTTCTGATTTGACCGCTCATATGTACTGTGGATAATTTTGCTGTAATAGCCACACTATTCATACCCCTTTTCCCCCATATTTTACAGAAGCTGGTATGGGTAAGCGCAGAGCTACTAATGCTCTAGACACCGCCCGCACAACAATCTATTCCTTTCTAATGCGGATGGTGAACGTTATTTCTAAAGAAATAGATATTGCAGAACGTCGCCTATCTTTAGGATCAGGGGCGGTAGGGGCTGGGACATCTATGAACAATGACATTGCGATAACAGTCCTTGAGCCGCAGATGGGGAGCCTCACAGCCCTAGTGTTGTTGAAGGCTCAATCACCCTTTCAAACCAAGAATTGGCACCAGTTTTCTCCTCTGACAATTGTGCCTTATCTGCCTGTCCCCCCACACCCAAGAGGAAAAGAAAGTGCAGGAAGGCTCCTATGTTGATTGGTGGGTCATATGTCCATCCGTCTGCAATTCAGCCGCATGTTGAGGCAGTGTCCCAGCCGAGCCCCCCTGCGGATTCCTATTGGGCACCATTAATATCTGGAATAACATCTAGAATGGAGGACTTGTTAATATCCATTAGAGAAAAGCTGGAGACTCCGATTACCAAAGTAGATAAGATCAAAACCTATCATCTTAATGTACCCAGGGGGCATTTGAGGGGGAATGCATCTGACAATTTCACAAGTAACCTCAACATCTAGTATGCTGGGGCCCAACATTGGGGAAACTAGACCCCACCTAGAGGGAACACAGGAGGTCGGTATTGGGACCGAGTTACACACTAGGGGTGGTGGACGCCTATCTGCCCCTACGGCTCATATAAGGCATAAGTCGCAGCAATCTAGCGTGAATCATATCTACTCGCAACAAAGCAATATTGCCCACCCCAAGTCCCAGCTTGCAAATCAAAAAAATAGCAAGGGATATTGGCGTTTACAACACGAGGGCTCACGTTGCCATTAATTAACCGCCAGAATGTTGCCCATATGTGGCAGTTTTAACTAATCTTCCACCTTTGTGGTCAGATCACACAGAAACCCATGAGTCACTGAATAATAGAGTGGTACACTGGCTCCATGGGAACTGCCAATTCCCAATAGGTGGTGCCTAAAAGAATTTCTTAACCAGAAGAGTGAGCTGGGTTGGCCCTATGAGGAAACTTTCCAAAGGGGAATGTAGATTAATTCATTTTAGGAACCCCTGCTGGGCACGGGAGGTTTTAATGAAGGCAAGACCTCCACTACTAATGGAATCGAATACATCACTGCAACCCCTGTTTTTTTTTTTTATAGGCACTTACGGAATCCCTAGCTTCAAACGAGAGGGGCAGGAAATATATTCATTAACCATGTCTCAGAACACCCATTATGTCAGCCCCTGGTGGTCTCTAATAAAGCACTGAGTGAACTACAGGATATTGATAGACAAGAGGTAGGGCAACATAGGATGAATGAAGTCTTAAATGAATGTGTCCTTATGTAACTCAACTGGTGCTCATGTAAAGCGCTCTGATACCTTCGGGTCTAGTTCTCGCTATATAAAACTTCAAAACATTTTTTACATTTATTTGTCATTTTCAAACAACTTACAGAAATACGTTCGCACAAGCACATCATTAATATCTCAGTATCATTTACAAAGCGAAAGGTACATTGCAGCAATTTAGGACATACACGTTTACACACTCATAGTGCCGCATCCCAGATGGCAAGTTAACAATTGCAAATTTTTTAGGTATCTAATATCTAATGCCTTTTAGCTGGTTTCTATATTCCTGGGACCGAAGTGGCATCCTAGTTCCGGATTGGGTTTCCAATATACTTGTATCCCTCTTTAATTCCTAATGGGGGTTCTCACTCCTGCCTGGTAAGAGGGGAGGGAGGGCGTTCTGTTCATCCAATACCCCTGAGTTTGTTATCAGATATGTGTGCAGTGGGTCCCAGATGTCCCTTGGCCTAGAGGATGCAGGGAGTAGTTCTGCATATATTAGTGTCTGCACCTGCCAGAGAAAGAGGTCCTGGACCCATTCTTTGAATTTAGGTGCCCACCCTCTGCCCCATCTGCATGCCACGCTTCGCTTGGCCAGCAACAGCCCCAGCGCCACATACCGTTTATATGCTGAAGGTATGTCTTCCGTATATCCCAGGAGCGCAACTACAGGTGATTCTGTTAGTGGCGTTAGGGTCATCTGTCCTAGGGCTTCAAAGACCTGTTCCCAATAGAGTTTAACTGCCGCACATTCCCATGCCACATGTAGAAAGCCAGCCGCTTCTTGCCCACATCTATCACAGGCATCATTGTCTCTTAGTTTGAATTTGAACACCTTAGCAGGAGTATAGTATAATCTATGAAGATATTTAAAATGTAGGATTCTTAGCCGGCTACTTGCCGATACGTTTCCAGTTTGCTGGCAGCAGTATCTCCATTTTTCTTCATCAAGGGGTTCACCCAATTCCTTCTCCCACTGCACCCTAGCTGTCAACTCAATTGTCTGTGTTGCTGTCTGCATGTTATGGTATATGAGAGAGACAACATGTGTAGGATTTGTATTTTGCAGTAAGCAATGTAGTGGGGCCAGTGTAGGTGGTTCGTTGGGAAATTCAGGAGTGGCCGCCGTCACACTCTGCCTTAGTCTGACATACATAAAGAGATCCATCGCCACAGGGTCAATATCTGTAACAAACTATTCTTTAGTGCAGAATATCTCGTTAACATACAGATCTCCCCATTTCGTAATGCCAGTTTTGTCTAAAAGTTGGCGGCACCTCAATTCCTGGGTTACTCCTAGATCGGGGTGCCGGGCCACTGGGAGCAGGGGCGAGTATAGCATTGCAATGCCTAGCCTTTTCGTGATTTTTTGCCATGCTGTTACAGTACATGCCACGGTGATGGAGCCTGCATCTCTTGCGCTCGCCTGTGTGGCTGTAAATCCTGTCATTGTCGTTGGCTGCATATACTATTGCTCCACCGTCAAATGTGGCATAAATGGAGGGGGCGTGAACCAATAAGTTGCGTAATGCGCCTGTGCGTTAAGGTAATATAGTTCAAAATTAGGGGCCTCAAACCCCCTGCACAAAGGGCAAGGTCAGGGTTTCTACTATTTCAGTCTAGGTTGTTTTCCCCCCCAGGCGAGCCATATCATTTGAGTTTTCAGGGTTTTAAAAAAAATGTCCAGGAGTGTGAGGGATATTGACGAACAGGTACAATAGCTTAGGTAGGATGACCATTTTCATCAGGGATATCCTCCCTGCAGTTGACAAGGGCAGGGTGATCCATCTCGTTACTGACTCTGTTATATGCGCTAGAGTTTTCCCGTAGTTTGCTAGGAGCAGCTCCGCTCTATCTCTGGTAACTATTATCCCCAGATACTCCACTTCATCGGGGCACCACGCTATGGGGTAGTCAAAAGGATAGGGGCAGACAGCGGCAGTTAGTGGGAACATCTGGGACTTCTCCCAGTTGATTTTGACTCCAGACAGCTCTCCAAAGACAAACTCCCTCAATATCGGGTTAAGGCTAATCTGAGGTTCCCGCACATATAGTGGGATATCATCTGCATACAATGAAATCAGCACGTGTCTAGTGGGGTACTCGAGTGCCCACTCCCGATGGTGTTGCCGAAGCTTAGCCACCAGCGGCTCAATGGCCAAAGCAAGTAGCAATAGCGATAGTGGGCACCCCTGTCGCGTGCCTCTCGTGATGGTGAAAAGAGGCGAGCTAGCACGGTTTATTATTACGCTGGCTCGTGGTTAATGGTAGAGCAGTCGTATCCAAGACAGAAAGCTGTGTGGCATTCCCATCCTCTGCAGTATTCCAAACAGGTAGTCCCATTCTACCGAATCAAAAGCCTTAGTGGCATCCAAGAACACTGCAACAGCTGTAAGGTCCGGGTCAATATCCTGCATCATCGCAAACAGGGTTCGGAGATTATGGGAGGTGGCCCGTCCCGGCACAAAGCCCGCTTGGTCTGGTAGCACTAATGCGGTCATGAGGAGACTTAGTCGGTTGGCCAGTACTTTAGCTAATATTTTTGCGACACAATTTATCATAGAAAGTGGTCTGTAGGAGTCACACCTATCTGCCGGCTTCCCAGGCTTGAGTATAGAAATAATGCCTCTCTCATTGTAGGCGGTAGAGTACCGTCCTCCATGGCCTCTTCAAACACCTTTTTAAGAATAGGGGCTAGGTGTTCGATGTATGCTTTATAAAAATCAGCTGGAATGCCATCTGGCCCAGGGGCCTTGCCTGATCGGAGTTGCATAATTGCGGCACGAATTTCATCTATTTCTATCTCAGCAGAGAGGAACTCCCTCTGAGCGTCTCCCAACCAGCCAAGAGCGACCGGCTCCAGATATTGTTGCAGCGTGAGTGGATGCCATTGTGTCATGGTGTAGAGTGAGGTGTAGAATGTCTGAAACATGTAAAGGATTTTTGACGTGTCCCTAACTATCCTCCCTTCTGGCGTTTGTATTTCCAGGGCGTAGGTCGAGAATCGGGGCTTACGGATCTGCTCGGCTAGCGCTTTACCTGGTCTTTTCCCCTCCCCATACCTGCGAGCTTTAAAGTATTTGCCTCGGAACAGGCATTCTCTATCTGCTGTGTCTCGGTATTCGGTGACCTTATCTCTAAGTACTATGTGCTTGTGTGCAGATGGTGAGCAACTGATGTCCTGCTCCACTTGTTTTAGCTCAATCTCTAGATGCGTGAGTGTTGAACGCAGGTCTTGAAGTACCCTACCCCCCCTTGGCAACACATATCCCTCTGGTGGTGTCTTTGAACGCCTCCCACACTGACGCCATACGCTTAACCGAGCCCACGTTGCGCTGGAAGTAGTCTTGGATTTCCTGGTCCATTTCTGCTCGGAATACTGTATCTAAGAGCATGGTGGGATTTAGGCACCAATTCGTATTGGGGGCACACCCAGCCGGCGGTGTGAGGCTCATGACCACTGGAGAGTTATCCGAATAGGTGCGTGCAAAGTGTTCCACCTTCATTAGCCATGTGCTGAGCCCTCTAGAAATCACCCAGTAATCCAGCCTTGACCATGCCGCATGTACAGCTGTGTAGTATGTGCCCTCTCTCCGTTCTGGGTGTAGGTATCGCCAGGTGTCTATTAGGCAGTGCTCTGTTATGTCGCATACTTGTCGTTGAGTGCGAGTATAGTGGTGTGGCTGCGGACATAATCTGTCCAGCGTCGGGTTAAGTGTTGTGTTGAAATCCCCACCCCAGAGAACGTGTGTAGAGCCTATATCTATTATTTTCCCCCATAGAGTGGCAAAAAACATCGGGTTATCAGTGTTGGGCCTGTAACAGCTAACTAGTGTTATTGAATGAGAAGCTAGCGTGCCCCACATTATGCTGAAGCGGCCTTGAGGATCCGAGATAGAGCCCAAATGCATATACAGAGTGTTTTTTTTTACTAGGATCGCTGTGCTTTGCGAGTAGGTAGAGAAGGATGCGAAAAACAGCTATGCCCTGCCCATCTGGCAGTGAATCTCTGTGGTCGTTTAGGGTCAAGGTGGGTTTCTTGTAGCATCGCTACTTGTATAGAATGCCTGTCTAGGTATGCTAGTATTTGTCTGCACTTACGTGGGTTTCCCAGTCCCCTTATATTCCAGGTCATAAAGCGTATCGTTAGAGTTTTACGAGAGTCTGTCATCTAGGTGGACTTTTCATATCATCTGTCTTGGAGTACAGCAAGTCGCTCAATGTGTGCTGCGCATCTCCCAGTAAATTCAAGGCATATCTTTCGATATCATGTGATGTATCTATCTGTGTGTGTTGTGTGCTGCTCGGGAGTTCTAGGGCGTACCCTTCATTTTCATGCAATGTGCTTATAATCAAACATTCCCTTCTGCCTACCCCCACCCACATTGACAATCCCAACTTGTCGTGATCTCTATACTCTCCCGCATATCCCAAAATTGTAAATAACAGCTGCCTCAGCAGCAAAAACAGTCCACTTATAGTCTCCATCAACAAGACAATGCAATTGTTTCAGATAAAGTCACGTCAATCGACAATGTAATAAAAAGGAAAAGAAATCAATCCTCTCAAAAACCAAGGAAGGAAGGGGGGGGAAGTGGCCAATTAACAAGGAAGAAGGGTTGACTCTTACTTAAGTCCCTCAGATACGTTTTTTAAAAGGATAACAACCAGGGGATCACCCTGCGGGATAGCATCAGAGGGGGCATCTACCCACCTCCGTCTCGCTCGAATTCAGGGAGGGAGCGGGAGTGGGGTTCCCGGGAATGTGAATGTACGTGCTCACTAACACACTTGGGCTCATTTTAGACAGTCAAGTGTGCCTGTCAACTGCACCATCTTCCTTCTTGACGGCTCTTAAAGTCTTAAATGAGGCTGTGGGCATGTGGTGCGTGTTCGATAATGCAATTCACTGTCCAGACTCACAGCCAGTTCAATTCAGTTTCAGTCAATCGTTATCTGACAGCTGCGATGATGGTCGGGCCTCAGAGTCTTCTCTCTCTCGATTCAGTCGCTACTTCTTTAGTTTCTTTAGGAAATCCTCCACCTGGTGCGGGTCGGTGAAGAATTGCTGTTTTCCCTGATGGGTGACCCGAAGCCGAGCAGGATACATCATTGCGTTGTCTATTTGCGCTTGGATTAGTTTCTTCTTGACCAATGCAAATTTCTTCCTGGCCTCTTGGACCGCCATCGTGAAGTCAGGGTATAGAGCAATGGTAAACCTCTCGTACACAAGTTGCTGTTTTGCTCTTGCCATCCGCAATGCCGTGTCTCGGTCCCTATAATTGAGCAGCTTGGCAATTATGGGCCTGGGTGGTGCCCCCGGAGGTGGCCTAGGGCCTAGAGACCAGTGTGCCCTCTCCACCACCAATTGGGCAGAGAATGCGTTGGTGCCAAAGATTTTGCAAAGCATCTGTTCAACGTATTCCTCCATCTTGCCAGTGTTGGCGCTTTCTGGCACTCCTAGAATATGTATATTGTTGCGCCTTGACCGCGCTTCAAGAACCTTGTTCTTGGCCGCTATGACTTTTAACAGACGGTCCATCTGTGACAGTTGTGATTCCTTGGCTGTCGCGGTGATTTTTAGATCGGAGATTTGTTGTTCTGCTTCCCTGATGCATGCATCATGCTTCTCTAGTTTTTGAGCCATGAAGTCTATCCGATTGCACATGGTATCCATTTTGGTCTCTATTGAGGTTAGACTATGTTTCATGGTGATGAGGAGCGTTTTTATATTCTCATCTGCAGGCTGTAGGGCATCGCTTGGTGGGTCAGTGGACTGTTGCTTATTGTCACTTTGGCTTCAGGGTGTCTTCCGGGGCTCAAATGGCAGCTTAGCCTGCTTGGTTTCTGTCCTGCCCATCCTTCTCAGCTTTTGCGTTCGGTTTTATTTTCTAACCAAGTGGTGCAGTGTCTGGACTTCTTACCCACGAAGCAGCTTTCAGTTTATGGCGTTGGTCAATGCGCGTTTCAGCTTGGGAATGCTATCTGTTTGTGCGGGTAGTGGAGAGGTGGCCGAAGTATTGTCCAAGTTGCTTGCTTAAGTCCCTGCCTGCTGCGGCCCTTCAATGAGGAGACTGAGCCAGCTGGCGCATCCATCTAGGCTCTCGTCGTTTCTGGGTCTTGAGGGGGGCTGCCGCAGCGCCAAGTTTCTTTTCCTGATGTTCCACGTTAATTGCTCCCATCAGCAGCTGTTTCTTCAGGCAGCTTCAGGATTGCCCGATTCAGGTACATTAAACAGTACATACACCACACAGGGCGTCCGCTTCTAATGGGCAGTGGAGTTTCAGTATGAGTCCTCGGCTCTCCCGGCAGCTGTTTGGGCAGGGAGATTGCTCCTTATTCTTCTCGCCGTCCGTGCCGGTTGGGCAGAGTGTAGTGATTAAGTCTACTGTACGCCGATGCAAGAGACAGGGGGCCCCCGTGCTGGCTGCCCGTCCACAGTGTGCTGGCTGGTCTCAATTCTCAGCATATGTGACCCATGAGTGGTGTTTCTCCACTGCAAATTTCCCCCAGAAAGTCAGGTCCAGTATCAATCGCAGGTGCCCATCGCTGTGGAGCCCCACGCCCCCCCAGAGCAGAGCAGGCGTCCTTCACTCAATCGCGGCAGGCCTCAGCTCCAAGCGGGCGACTCCACTTATGCAGTTTGCACTCACATGTCCTTAGGACTCTGTATCCAGGGTCCGGGGTGGGGGGTGGGGCCTCTCGCTTAGTTATTTAAGGGGGGCCAGTGGCCGCACCTCCGCTACCTCTGGTGCGCAAGAAGTGGGCCCCGCAGCGATGGTAGCCACCACCTGCTGCCTCCTCCAGTCTCTCAGGGATGGGGATCCAATCCCGTTGTTTGTCGCAATGCTTTTGCCGGTCAAAGCGGATTTCCTTCCCAGCAGCAGCAGGTCATGACGCAGCTCGCTCTTCTCCCCTCCCTCCACCTGCGTACCTGCTTTTGATTTCAGGGCCGGCTAAGGCGGCCGGCGGCCTTGCCGTGTCTTCCGTACGCAGGGCCAGGTCTTGCGGCAATCTCCGCCGCTAGCCATTGCGGCTGTTTGGCCTCCAGGGGCGGGGGTCTGCTCTCTCTGCCGCTATGTTCTCGTAGTCCAGGGCGGGCTTCCTGATTCACGGCAGCTGACCTCAGCGCAGCTGGTCTGGATCCGCCTCCGTTCTTTGCGCCCACGCTGCTACGGGGCCTGTAGAGTGTCAGTCTAATCTCAGCAGTTACGACTGGCAGCTCGCATCTAACCGTGCTCACTGTGTCCAGGCACTTTCCAGTGTTGATTTTGATCTCTTTTGGGATCAGAGACCATGCGGGAGCAGGATGATGTCGGATTGTATTTCCCGGGCCGCCGGAGCCTCACAGTAGTGCGGCCATCTTGCTTGTGTGCCCTCTAGCGCCCAACTTCAAAACATTTTTATAAAAAAGATGCTTAGGAGTGCCCACGGAATTTTTGGGTTCTCAGCAAAGTTGGCCACCCGACCTATACAAGACATGCTTGCAATTTATAAGGCTAGGGTATTAACTAGCGTCGCATACGGGGCGGGGTTATTGGGCCATTATAAGAGTAAGGTTCTTCAGATCGAGGAAAACAGTTTCCTCAAATGTTTGTTATGTCTCCCTACCTCCATTTCTACAGGAGGTAGCACAAAGTGAGGTTGGGCTGCAGTACCTAGCAGATAAAATTGCACTTCGCCCTTTGTTGCTCTGGCGCGCTATCTGGACCAAAGAATAAACTTGTTTTACCAAGTCAATTATTGAAGACTATCTGTCTTTAGATAAAGCACTGTGCATCCCTTGGCTAAGTTATATTAATTCCACCTATATTGTACTGTTTAAGACGCCAATTCAGCCTAACCCTCGATCGATAATAACACTCTCTAAATGGTCGATCAAAGATAACTTTATGTTTCATAAAAGGAAAGCCAGGGTGAGAAGCAAGGGGCAGGGAACCAACTGATGCACTTTATTTCTCACTTGCACTGAAGGAGGGCTATCGAAGTTATTTAACTCCGGTTTCAAATTTAATGCGCCGATTTGTATTAACGAGATTTAGATTATGGATTGTCCACCATTTAGCTGCCTTTCCCCTTATGAAAACTTGACTATTAGATACGATTCCCTGTCCTACTGACTGCCAGAGCAAACAAAGCACTATGCACTTTATGCTGTTTTTTATTCTAATTTTAGGTGTCATTATTTAAAACCTCTTTTGCTTGCACAAGATATCAGATCACTTATTGTTGCTCTGAAATATGTGCTTGAGTTGAATGACTCTAGGGTTTGTCCAAATCAATATAAGGGAGAGAGAGAAGCAGAGATTCATTCAGCTTCCAGTATTGATGAGCTAATAATCATTGGGGAATGAATCACTAGTGGCGAAGAACCAGAGTCTCACATATGTTGTAACGGAGACCCTCAACCTCACTAACACAGTGCGTGGTATATGTTTTCTCCACTTGTGTGGTCAGGTGGATAGTGCCATCATCAGGTCTTAATCACTTGAGTGTTCGGTTCTCCAAGTGATTTACCAACCTCCACCAGGAGGGAGACTGTCTGTGTGGTTCGCAGTCGTGAAGCGTGACTAGTGATTAAGAATGTCTCCTACCCTGTATAAAGAAACTTTATTAGGTCAGGACAGGGACATAATTAAAAGAAAAATCGGTGCGCAAGTGGATTCGTAATTGGTCCACAGCACCTAGTGAGGGGTCAACATGTTTCGGCCTAAGGATTGCTCTTACGAGTCCGGTGGCCTTCTTCAGGATCGTAGAGTGTTAGGTGGTCTTCAAACACACTTTTTGGGATCGGGGAAAACTGCAGCACTGTCTGACGAGGCTTCCCTTATAGAAGGACTGCCAACTTCTCTCACATCCTAGGAGGACTGAAGCCTACTTTATAAGTCATAGTAAAGACTGCACCTATGACAACATAAACCGTGACAACCAAAACAATCGGGGGAGGTAGAGGTTAAGGCTAGGTTTACCCTCCTTACTGTATATAGTTTCACAAAATTCGAGTATATCGAAAAAAACCTAACCTATGGGGGAACTAGGATGCAACGAAAGTTCATTGTAATAACCTTACTAGCAAAAAAAGACTCTTTTTCTAGAGACCCCTCACCCACCAGGGTTTCCCCTAGGTGGCATGCTTCATCATTGGTGTTCCTCTCAATCCTCTACAGATTGAGGCGTGCTGCAACTTGCGAACTACGTAGGAGCACTTAGTTATGGACTATGTGAGGTGCAGTGATGTGGAGTGGAAGGAAGAGAAGTCTTAAAAATACCTAACTAGTGAGCTACTATTTTATTCCCGCCCCTAGCTGGTATGGTTAAAATCAGGGGTCAATAGCAGGGAGAAACCTGACCTTAATGAGTTTGGTTCCCCTAGTATTGCGTCTGTGTCAACATGTTTCGAGCTGTCCCCTACAAGCTCTTCATCAGGACTACATGGGGTCCAGCCCCATGCGTACCACTCCTAATAAATCCTATAATGAGGATACAGTGAAGTGCACACCTAATGTGTATACATAAAATACATATGGTTACTTAATGATACTCCGTATTTCTATCTAGGCATACGTATAAAAGTAAATGAGGACACCACATTGCCCATCTTTGTCTTGGGGGCAGTTAGGAACGTATTGAACTTTCATATAAAACTACCTTGATTAAGCATGCACAGTTTAGATAAGGCAACCCAGTCCATGCCTCTCAAAGGAGTGTGTTTGAGCATTTCCCTTTCTTCTCCATGACACCAACAACCAGGTTTCTCTTGTATCATGGCAGGCTGTAGCTCCCTTAGGATCATTTGAAGCAGCTTCAGCTACTGCCAGTTTTCGTAGCAACAGGTTGTTTATAAAAATTGTCTCGAAGTGTTAATATGTTGCTCGGAATCGGTAGCTATATTTCTCGTTTGCTTGTAGAGCTCTTTTTTGCATTTGTTTATATCACTTCTAACAACGTGTATGTATGCTTGTTACTGACCTAGATTTAAGGCAACAGGTTGTTCAAAGTTATCTGTAAATATGTTTCCCATATAACCAAAGGCTTAAAAATAAGCCCAGGAGGAGTCAAAAGCATGAACAGAAGCCCCAGATAAAGGATCATTGTCGACATCATTGGGGTGACCGAGTGTCCTGGTTAGTACATGCTCACTTCAGTAGTCTAGCACAGAAGCCATCCTACATTTGGTATGTAATGGTTGGGATTTACTGGGGATTCTGTTGCTACATGACCTAAATGGGCCAGAAGGAGGGCATAGTCACTTTCCAAATGAGGCATAATGGGCAGGTCACTGGCCGGCTTCCAGCCTACCATGTATGCCCATACATCAAAATCACACTATCCAATTTAAGCTTCCAAACTATATTGGTAGGAAGGTCAATAGCCATTATGAGGCTTTAAGGCCTTCCCTAAACTAGATATTCATCCAAATATGGCATGGTTTGTTGGGCTTGGTTACAAGTATGTGCATGATATTGATCCCGTACATCAAATCTTCATGTATTAAATCCTCTGAAGAATTGTGATTGTAGCCAATATGTTCATGAATATCTAAGTTTTGGATCTTTTTATTTATCATTGACACACATGGCTTGATTAGTTCGTTATATGTTAGCCATTGCATTATGTTAGATCAAAATTACAGCTGTTTGCTGTTATTTTAAATTGAATGAAAAATAGAATGATGTTTTTCATTAATCTATTTTGTTTTTTGTTGTGAGTATAATTCATAAAAATGTACTCTCAACTACTATGGGTCGTATATCATCTGTTTTAGTTAACAGGGCATTTAGGTATCCTGAAACAGAAGTAGTAAAAGAATACTGGTTTGCTGGTTTGGGAGGGGGTACAATATGTGGCAAACATGAGTATCTTGCAGCTAGTCACTAGAGAAGGATTCTTTTTTGTTTGCTTCTTTTGCAGATGTGTGCACCAAGTGCCTTTTGTTGGTGAGGATAAATCCGTGCCACCACATAGTGGCATCTTACTCAATGGCAAAAGCAAGAACGTTACCAAAAAGAGCAATTGATCATTCCAAAGGAAGAGACTAGGGCCTGGAAAATTGACTAAAATATGTGACACTTTCGTGTCTGCAGTAGCATTAAACAGGCCTGGCAAAAGACTCACTAATGCACCATCCCCTTCGGCAAGCAGTGGTAGTTGATGGTCTCATAGGCAGCAAATATGCAGAAACAGTGGATAGGCTCCTCAGTGGTGCATGTGACCTCTTCTCTAATACTGTGGATGTGGTTGATCTCCTTGGTAAACACCGGGACTTATGATGCCTTATAGGTGTTATCAGCCACAGGTAGTGTATATTTCTACCCACATGCTTGCTCCCTCATCTCATTACCTAGTGGGCACACGGAGAGGGGGGCAGCAGGAGACACCGGTTCAGTGGTGAGCAGAACAAGTATTCTCCTCCAGTAAAGCATGTTGACTTAAAGAAGTTTGCTCATTATATCCTTTATAAATTTAAACCAAGCCTTCTATGCAGAAGAGTTTACCTGCCCTGAATAGCCCGATCCATTGTATTCCTCATATACTAGCATGTTATGTGTTCACTGAATTCAAACAGCTCCTTGATAATTTCAGTCATGTACTGACCACCGAACTATGACCCGACGTTCCTGGACTTAATTTTCTGGGACTTACTTTTCACAATCGGACGCCCTTGTAAATAGTTTGTGTTTGATACCTTGGCATGTAGTTAGACGAATGTGACAACCATTCTGTTCCTAGTTTGATTGAAAACACAAAAGTACAGTGGTTCAAACAAATTATTAGTCGTCTAAGGCATACAGTTTCTTCCTTTGATGCAGTCAGTACTTCACTTCTCACCTGTCAAATATACTGCATAGCTCACAGACCCCTCAGGGTTGAGATAAAGACAATGTTAGACATCTGAGAAATCTTAGTGTGGCAGAATCTCCTGAAATGCATAAAGCAGTGGGCCAGATTTCCAGAATCAGAGATCACATGGTGAACATATTTCAGCAATTTTATCACTGAGTAAGTTGACCTCCAGAAAATGAGATCCAAAGCAGTCACCTAAAGCGAATAGTAAATTTTCCACCAAATACAGGGCTCGAAAAATCTTTTTTTTTTTTTTTAACTAGGCCTGCAGGTCTAGTGAATTAAATAATCTACTCGACCTATTTGTAATGCTCTGGACCCATAAACTGATTTCAAATGATGTGATCTTGGGCAAATATTTTAATTCATTGAGCCGCCGTTTTCTTCATTATCACACAAGAGAGCACTTTCGAGTTCAGCATGTCTGCTGTACAAAAAACTCCTTTATCTGATTTAATAGACTAAACATATTTTCCATATATAATACAAATCTAGCCACATCTAGGATACACATGATCCCTGACTTGCCTCTTAGTTCATTAACAGCATTGTCATCAGGGCGGGGACAGAAATGTTTTTCTAATCATGTTTAAAAACTATCACTTTTAATTTAATAAATACATAACTAAAGCATGAAGCGGTAGCACACTGTCATTTGTACTCAGCAGATTTTACATTTAAATGGCCACAAGCTTTCCCACTGACATGTGGCTTTACTGATAAAACTGTATAGTGTAAAAACAATAATGTTTGGAAATAGAGTTTCCGCAAATAGTTGTCATTTGCACATCACCAAGTAAAGTGTTCTGGTTTGTTTTGCTCCTATTTAACTCTTTGTTAGCATCACACTTCTTAATTACAAAAAAAATGTGCTCTACTAGGTGCTTTGATGAAAGTGTGACTACAAGCTCCTCAACCCCTGTTGTTGACCATGAGGCAATAGTATTGCCTAGATAGAAATACGGAGTATCATTAAGTAACCGTATGTATTTTGTGTATACACATTAGGTGTGCACTTCACTGTATCCTCATTATAGGATTTATTAGGAGTGGTATGCACAGGGCTGGACCCCGTGTAGTCCTGATGAAGAGCTTGTAGGGGACAGCTCGAAACATGTTGACACAGACGCAATACTAGGGGAACCAAACTCATTAAGGTCAGGTTTCTCCCTGGTATTAACCCCTGATTTTAACCATACCAGCTAGGGGCGGGAATAAAATAGTAGCTCACTAGTTAGGTATTTTTAAGACTTATCTTCCTTCCAACTCCACATCACTGCACCTCACATAGTCCATTACGAAGTGCTCCTACGTAGTTCGCAAGTTGCAGCACGCCTCAATCCGTAGAGGATTCAGAGGAACCCCAATGATGGAGCATGCCACCTAGGGGAAACCCTGGTGGGGGAGGGGTTTCTAGAAAAAGAGTCTTTTTTTCTAGTAAGGGGATTACAACGAACTTTAGTTGAATCCTAGTTCCCCCATAGGTTAGGTTTTTTCGATACACTCGAATTTTGTGAAACATAAACCGTGAGCCATTGCGCTCACTTACAAAGAAGGGTAAGTGAATGTTCTCACCCCCTCTGTAACAAAGGTGTTCCAAAATTTGAAGACCACCTAACACTCTACAGTCCTGAAGAAGGCCACCTGACTCGTAAGAGCAATCCATTTGCGAATGGGTCACCACCTACTTGAAGTAGGTGGTAAAATGCGAATGTTTTGCAACCGCATTTCGGTCGCAAAACATTCATACATTTCGATGCGATTCGGTATTAGGAAGAGACGCCCTGAGCATGCCCCTTCCTAATACCAAATCGTAAACCCAAATTGCGATTCGTTAGCATGTTATCGAATCGCAATTTGGGTTTGATACATGTGAAAACCCTTTTTTCCATTCGCAAACGGGCCAATTCTGTGAATCGGTTCGTTTGCAAACGCAAAAATGGTTGATACAGGTGGCCCAAAATGCCTTGGCTAACGTCAAACCTAACAAGGGGAGAGAAAAGACAGTTATTAACTGGGTATCATCCAGTGAAAGTGTTCCGTAAGAACGGAAATCATAGAAACGAGCATGAACCTGATGCAAAGTGAGTGTGTTATGCTGGAAGTGGTGTAGCATTAACCCAAAGAAGTGTCTTAGACAAATGTGTCAAAAAAGCGCCCATTATCTCGAAATGCACCCAATAAGCTAAAGTATTCATTATCAGCTAGCTGAGCATGTCTCACATTTCAGGAGGTATATTATTCAACTAACCTGAACCCATGTTCAGCGTCACCCAAAAATCAAGAGACTGAACAATTACACGCTGGAGCAAAATAAGGGAGGAGTGGGGATCCACCCAAGGGAAACCCCATCATTGTAACCCCCTGGTTTGAAACATTCTTGTACTTGTCTTCTGATGTTTGAGATGAGCAGGTCTGTTTGGTGTGAATGTGTAAGGTGGAGGTTTACTGTACATGGTATCATGGTCAACTCTCCACTATGCTAGGTGCATAAAAGGGTCTCTGCGCAAGTGCGTGTACTTGGGGAAACCTGGCTAAACCTGGCTAACCCACACCTCTCATCTCACATTTCCTTGTATACCCAAGGGTGGGGGCTGGGGAGTGCAAGGTGTGCATGCATGATACAGTTTGCAAATAGCAGTAACCTGATCCTTTTAAGTAAAGCTTGTCAAGCAACCCGATATATATGTGCCGTTCCTGCGCTACCTGGAAAACAGCATTACAGTAGCACTGTTCAACAGAGGTCAATACCACCTGTGGAAGAGCAGAGAATGCACAAGTACTGAAGGAAGGCCAGAGAACACTGTGACCCGGTGAATGGTACAGCTGTCAATAGCTGAAGCTTAAGCAAGATGCAGCGTTATGTAGCAGTCTTGTCAGATTCTCTGCCAGTCGTAGAATCTAGGGAAATCCCCATGAGAGTTGTGCAATTATGCAGGTCCCATATGTGGATGATTCAAGTTCTATGGGTTATTCGATGACCATATAAACCTTGGACACGAAACAGAACTCCATTGTGCACACATTTAAAAATTCTAGGTGGACAACACGAAACCAGATAACTCATGTTCCAGGAAGTGGTTGTGTGCAATGTCCCTCAGGAAGATTTCTTCAGACAGATGAGGCGGGAAAGCCTACCAGTTCTCCATAAGCTATTGAGGCCACTCACCAAGGAGAGCATTTCATGGTACTTTTTTTCACGTTGGGTACTTTTGCTTCTTTTCCCAGTCTTGTTTAATGCAGAGCCACTACTTCCCACTTTTAAAAGTCCACTAGGCCATTTTTGTGTCCCTTTGGCTGATTTTCAGGTAGCCACATTGGAAGTGTCCACGATTCATTGTTACAAGAAGGTGGGATTGAGAATCCCAAACTTGTTCATAAAAGAAAGGTCACCTGATTTGCAGTGGCTACTTCGCTTCAATTAAGAGGCCCTTTTGGAGTGAGGAAAGGTGGGAGATGTGAGATTCCTTAAACCAGGTAAAATAGTTGCCAAGCATACCCAAGGACCTATCTGCTTTTGAGGCCTTCTGAGGTGTTGGTATTAATGATTGGGGAGTCTGCTAGTCATCCTTGACCAATGGCATTGTCCTACTTTAGGTGTACCCATGCTGGGATGGTGAGTAAGCCTCCGAAGAGAGTGCCTTAGACTGAGTCCTGCTAACAAACCAAAAATCCTTCAGAGAAGTTTCCACTGGAGCACTGTCCAGTGTAAATGGTATACATTGCATCTGCATTCCCATGGGGGGATTTGCATGTTGTTATTATGGATATGATTTGAGATCCAAATGAGATGTCTGTTCTGAATAGGACATCCAGACTCCTGGCTTTCATGGAGGAAGCCAGGGCAGCTTCCTGGCTCTGGGCCCTGCAGAATGGATGTATATTTGGAAGGTTCCCCACCCTCTCCATTCTCCAATACTAAAACCTCAGGTTTGGTCCATTTCAGTAGAGGAAACCTTTCCTTGCTCAAAGACGGAAGTGGTCAGAGTCTGCCGATTTGGGTTTTGACAACATACAATTTAATGAGCACCCAACATATTCACATTAGTTTAGCACCAATTGGTTCATGGAGAAGCTAAAGAGCACAAAAGAGAGAGGTGGCACCTGTGGCTCTTCACACAACGCCATTTGGATGGTAGATTACTTTGATTGGATGTCTACTGCGCTCTACAGGATGGAGAGGATCTATTCTAAGGCACTTCTGAATGCCTCTGCTCACTCTTTCAGCCTAGACAATAAGATTTAAAAAGACTAAATTGGCATGGTTCAGGCAAGCTTGTTGTCATTCATTAAATACTGAGGGGATCCTCTGTGATTTTATCCAAAGCGGACCCTTTTACCATTTACTGATCTGAATTTCAATTCATGGTCGTGGGCCGGGAGGGTCAGCTCTTTACATTCATGAAGCCTTTGTATCCAAGAGCTTAATTTAACTCAAATCTGTTTCTTGTGAACACTTTTCAAATACTTTTCTGAAAAAAGGGTGGTGATAAATACCACTCTTCTTGCCAATTTAGGCATAACCTTTTGATAGGTGTCAGGTAATTCAGCTTTGAAAAATCAACTTGCCCACTCACCATTGCATTATCAGGCCAAGCTATTTTTAGCACCTACTAGTCCAATCTGGGGAGTAAACTTAGGCTGGAAAGGAATGGTGTTCTGTTCATTCAGAAAGTGAATGAGCAATAAAGATGCCATTAAATCTTGTTTTTCTCTTGACACATTTGCTGTCTGTTCAAGGAAAGAGGTCAAATGTCAGTTTGTCTTTTAACTAATTGCTGCTTGGAAAATTAGGTTTATTTTTCTCTCTATTACTAGAGTTAGAGGTTTTTGTCAAGTGAGCTGTCTGAAGATGTCAGTTATTTTTCTCTAACACAACATTTATATAAAGAGCCTGTAAATTAATATTACAATAATTTCAAAATATATCCAGAATTACAAAAGCACTTTCTTTTGTAATTAAGAAGTGTGATGCTAACAAAGAGTTAAATAGGAGCAAAACAAACCAGAACACTTTACTTGGTGATGTGCAAATGACAACTATTTACGGAAACTATTTCAAAACATTATTGTTTTTACACTATACAGTTTTATCAGTAAAGCCACATGTCAGTGGGAAAGCTTGTGGCCATTTCAATGTAAAATCTGCTGAGTACAAATGACAGTGTGCTAACGCTTCATGCTTTAGTTATGTATTTATTAAAAGTGATAGTTTTTAAGCATGATTAGAAAAACATTTCTGTCCCCGCCCTGATGACAATGCTGTTAATGAACTAAGAGGCAAGTCAGGGGTCATGTGTATCCTAGATGTGGCTAGATTTATATTATATATGGAAAATATGTTTAGTCTATTAAATCAGACAAAGGAGTTTTTTGTACAGCAGACATGCTGAACTCGAAGGTGCTCTCTTGTGTGATAATGAAGAAAACGGCGGCTCAATTTATTAAAATATTTATTTGCCAAGATCACATCATTTGAAACCAGTTTATGGGTCAAGAGCATTACAAATAGGTGGAGTAGATTATTTAATTCACTAGACCTGCAGGCCTAGTAAAAATTTTAAAAAATGATTTTTCGAGGCCTGTAATTGTTACTATTAGCTTTAGGCGACTTCTTTGGATCTCATTTTCTGGAGGTCAACTTACTCCGTGATAAAATTGCTGAAATATGTTCACCATGTGATCTCTGATTCTGGAAATCTGGCCCACTGCTTAATGCCTTCAGGAGATTCTGCCACACTAAGATTTCTCAGATGTCTAACATTGGCTTTATCTCAACCCTGAGCAGTTTGTGAGCTATGCAGTATATTTGACAGGTGAGAAGTGAAGTGCTGACTGCATCAAAGGAAGAAACTGAATGCCTTAGACGAGTAATAATTTGTTTGAACCACTGTACTTTTATGTTTTCAATCAAACTAGGAACAGAATGGTCGTCACATTCGTCTAACTACATGCCAAGGTATCAAACACAAACTATTTACAAGGGCGTCCAATTGTGAAAAGTAAGTCCTAGAAAATGAAGTCCAGGATTGTCAGGTCATAGTTTGGTGATCAGTACATGACTGAAATTATCAAGGAGCTGTTTGAATTCAGTGAACACATAACATGCTGGTATATGAGGATACAATGGATCGGGCTATTCAGGGCAGGTAAACTTCTGTATAGAAGGCTTGGTTTAAATTTATAAAGAATAAAATGAGCAAACTTCTTTAAGTCAACATGCTTTACTGGTGGAGAATACTTGTTCTGCTCACCACTGAACCGGTGTCTCCTGCTGCCCCCCTCTCCGTGTGCCCACTAGGTAATGAGATGAGGGAGCAAGCATGTGGGTAGAAATGTACACTACCTGTGGCTGATAACACCTATAAGGCATCATAAGTCCCGGTGCTTACCAAGGAGATCAACCACATCCACTGTTTAGAGAAGAGGTCACATGCACCACTGAGGAGCCTATCCACTGTTTCTGCATATTTGCTGCCTATGAGACCATCAACTACCACTGCTTGCCGAAGGGGATGGTGCTTTAATGAGTCTTTTGCCAGGCCTGTTTAATGCTACTGCAGACACCAAACAGTGTCACATATTTTAGTCAATTTTCCAGGCCCTAGTCTCTTCCTTTGGAATGATCAATTGCTATTTTTGGTAACGTTCTTGCTTTTGCCATTTAGTAAGACGCCACTATGTGATGGCGGGGATTTATCCTCACCAACAAAAGGCGCTTGGTGTACACATCTGCAAAAGAAGCAAACAAAAAAGAATCCTTCTCTAGTGACTAGCTGCAAGATACTCATGCTTTGTCACATATTGTACCCCCTCCCAAACCAGCAAACCAGTATTCTTTTACTACTCATGTTTCAGGATACCTAAATGCCCTGTTAACTAAAACAGATGATATACGACCCATAGTAGCTGAGAGTACATTTTTATTTTTTTATACTTAAAACAAAAATCAAAATAGAATGATGTTTTTCATTAATCTATTTTTCATTCAATTTAAAATAACAGCAAACAGCTATAATTTTGATCTAACATAATGCAATGGCTAACACATAACGAACTAATCAAGCCATGTGTGTCAATTAATAAATAAAAAGATCCAAAACTTAGATATTCATGAACATATTGGCTACAATCACAATTCTTCAGAGGATTTAATACATGAAGATTTGATGTACGGGATCAATATCATGCACATACTTGTAACCAAGCCCAACAAACCATGCCATATTTGGATGAATATCTAGTTTAGGGAAGGCCTTAAAGCCTCATAATGGCCATTGACCTTCCTACCAATATAGTTTGCAAGCTTAAATTGAATAGTGTGATTTTAATGTATGGGCATACATGGTAGGCTGGAAGCCGGCCAGTGACCTGCCCATTATGCCTCATTTGGAAAGTGACTATGCCCTCCTTCTGGCCCATTTAGGTCATGTAGCAACAGAATCCCCAGTAAATCCCGACCATTACATACCAAATGGAGGATAGCTTCTGTGCCAGACTACTGAAGTGAGCATGTACTAACAAGGACACTCACTCACCCCAATGATGTCGACAATGATCCTTTATCTGGGGCTTCTGTTCATGCTTTTGACTCCTCCTGGGCTTATTTTTAAGCCTTTGGTTATATGGGAAACATATTTAGAGATAACTTTGAACAACCTGCTCCTTAAATCTAGGTCAGTAACAAGCATACATACACGTGGTTAGAAGTGATATAAACAAATGCAAAAAAGAGCTCTACAAGCAAACGAGAAATATAGCTACCGATTCCGAGCAACATATTAACACTTCGAGACAATTTTTATAAACAACCCGTTGCTACGAAAACTGGCAGTAGCTGAAGCTGCTTCAAATGATCCTAAGGGAGCTACAGCCTGCCATGATACAAGAGAAACCTGGGGGCATATCATCAAGGCCCCGCGATAAAATTATCGCCGCTTTAGCGTCTGTTTTCGGGCGAAAAGCAGCGATAATTTTATCGCACTATCAGCAAGGTCACGCTATCGCGTGAATCCATGCCTTAGCGCCCTTTCCCTTAACGCCCAGCTTTGCATCTCTAATGAGATGCAAAGTGGGCGTTCCTCCCCAAAATAACGTGAGAAATGTCGCTAACAGACATTTATCCTATCAGCAAGCTGATCGCTAACCTGCGTAGCGATAAGGAAAGTAGCGCTAACCGCGGTTATCGCTACTTTCCTTACGCCTGCTTTCAGTCTGACTTAGCCACTATATCCAATGGAAGGTGGATATAATGGCTAAGTCTGCTCTGCCCTATCATCAAGCTATCGCCAAATGTTGTGCGATTATCGCTGGATTTCCAGCGATAATCGCACGTTTGGCAGCTTGCGCTTGGAATTTTATCGCTTTGGAGATAAGCGTCGCTGATAGCGCGCTATCTCAGCGATAAAATCCAGCGATAGCCGGCGATAATTATCCTAGCGCTAAGCGCGCTTAGCGATAATTATCGCCGGCCCTTGCTGATATGCCCCCTGGTTGTTGGTGTCATGGAGAAGAAAGGGAAATGCTCAAAGGCACTCCTTTGAGAGGCATGGACCGGGTTGCCTTCTTATCTGAACTGTGCAAGCTTAATCAAGGTAGTTTTATATGAAAGTTCAATACGTCCCTAACTGCCCCCCAAGACAAAAGCTGGGCAATGTGGTGTCCTCATTTTCTTTTATATGTACATGATGCAACTACATCTCACAAAATAAATAAAGCATCTAGGTCAAACTGGGTCATTGTGGTTCTATGCCAGACCTCAGCACTATAAAGGTGGCATGCCATACTGTTCATCTTTAAGAACTGAAAGCATTGCTCATACTCTGAATGAGAGTGAAGAAATGGGGTTATAATTCCATGATCAATCACATACTCGTATCAGAAATTATTAATGCAATTTTTTGGAAAGATAACTTACTAGTTACTCAATCTGTTGCCTCTTAAGATCAAGATTAAAGTGAGATAGGCATTCTAGGGCAATGCTTGTGACTATTGTTATTTATATTTAAGTTACTCACCAGCATGAAGGTCTGCCTTTTTTTGAGCTTTATTAGTTTTAAAACAACTTTTTATAGGGCCATCATTTGAGCTGCCCTTGTTGAAACAGGCATTGACCTTGCACTTATAGAACTCTGAGTCCCTAAGCTATGGCAAATTCACACATGAAAAACATGGATTGGGGGCAGATGGTGGGTGGGGTTGACAATCATCACATTTCCAGTACATTCTATTGTTCAGCAATGATGCATACTAGCTTCTCTCTATCCTATCTCTTCTTGAAGGTATGCTTGGAGTAAAGGTGGAGATTAAGGTCAGTGTTTCAGCAATGCACAAAGAGAATAATGCCAATCTCCTTGTCACCTGCATCATTTGGCATAGCTATATTCTAGGTTTTATCAACTACTTTAAAAATAAGACCCTCATACCAAAGTACTCAGCAACAGATTCAGGAGTACCACACCAAGAATTATCAATATATGAGGATCAGTAATTCCAAGTTTGAAATTCCAAATTGTACCCTGACAAATGGCATCATACTGTGTTCATCTGCATTTCCATGTCCATTTCCTCTTTCCACTCACCTCTTTCATCAGCTTTTTCCTGGTGTAATTAGTGGATGAAAAAAAACAGAAGTCAAGTTTTTCCCCATGCCTACTGTATTCACAATTTGGTCACTAACTCCTGTTACCAGCAGAAACTAGATTTTCCCCTAACTCAGAATGACAGCCTAACAAATTAATTTTCAAAGCCACTTATTCTATGGTTGTGATGATAGGTTCCAAGTACTGGGCCTGTGAGAAGATTTCCATCAGCAGTCAGTGTCACCTTGGAGGACGTTTCTTCGTTTCATTATCTAGGGAGTAGTTGTTGTTCAAAGGACTCATGAAGCCATCAGACCAATGAGAGTAGAAACTTCTCATCACAAACAGGGGATATCCTTAGGATCTTGTCACAGTTTGGTAGTTCCTCGGTGTCAGCCAATAAGTAGACTGTGTAGTCGCTGACAGTCTAATAGGTAAGGAGCTAGAGAACAATTCCAGATGTAACCTCATAGCTGTTGCCAAAAATCACTTTGAGGAGACTGCTTCACTCCAACAATCCACTTGAAACAAACTAGATCTCGTGGCCATCCAAAAGAGCAAATTCATGTATGAAATGCAAAGGCTTACTCATCATCCACTCCTCCATCGTCAGATGTGGTCAACTATTATCTTTCAAATAGGCTGTTGTGATTCCAGATATAAAACCTAGACCAACATTTGGACTTTCTGGTAATGCAATCACCCTCAAGAACAGAAAACGTTGAAACAAATTAATAAAAAACATAGATTTAACTTTACAAAGGCAAAATATTTGGAACAAAAAAATGAACTGGCAAGAAAGATAGCCAAATATTTCAAAATACCAGCGAGATTAAACATTAAATAAAACTGGTCTGTTGAAAGAAAAAATGTTGAAAAAAAAGAAATTCAGATGCTTTCAAACAAAACATTTGTTCTTAAAGAAAAACTAAGGCAACTCCAACAATTAGCTAAAGACATTTAGCCCTTATGGCACACTCAAACCCAACACCAAGATGCAGCCCATATCTCATATCAGAATTTAGCTTAATCGGTCTAAAACCACAGCTATGAAGTCCACCTCCTGTTTACCATTTGGGCTTTGCCCAGTAAGCTCTCTTTACTTAAGTTGATAAGCAATTATTTGTTAAACAAAAGTTATAATCCTTAACAGGAAAGTTAACTGCATTAGGAAGGGGACAAAAAGAGCTAGGGTATATTCTGAAGTCTGCCTTTACTGATAGGAGGTAGAAATCTCACCACAAATGACAGTTTTTTTTCCAGAACGATTTGGTAAATCGAGAATATTTTATCAGATATTTACAAAAAGACATCAGAATTTATTACTCTCAATCTTGGCACAGCTTCAGCCAGTACGGTCTGGTACTGTATGAAAGCATATATTAGGAGAATTATTCAGGTTTTTGCCCATCAGACTATGAAAACGGAGCAAAACCAATAAGACACCTTTAAAAAAATATATATGGATAACTAATTAACATACACATTAGACAGTTAAATCAAAAACCTCCCAACTCAGATTTAACATTTTGCAACATCTCTGCTCTTCACAAGTATGTGAATGCTCTGCGCAGTACTAGAGCCAAGAAAAAAGATATTCCAACTTATATCTTAGACTTTTGGACTAAGAGAAACGTTTGGAAATAATATCTGTGCTCCTGAAGATGAAACTGGTATGGTCACATAAATCATCAAGAAATGCTATTTGTATTTGAATAATATTGCTCTAATCTCTACCACAGTAACGTTGAATACCTTGTCTCTAATAGTGGCAAATACTTTAAGGAGATAAACTTACCTGTGATAAATGATATAAGAACTATTTTGACAGCTGAATTCTTCAAAATAGAAATTAAAACTGGCATGCTTAATATGCCACCAGGTAAGGCTCTCGGACCAGACTACATTCCATCACAAATCTTCACAATATTGATAGACCACATGGTACTAAAAAAAATAATTAAAAAAACACAAGACAAAATGACAAAATAAACACTTCCCCTCATGGCTGGAAGCCACAATAGCTGCATTTGAGGCGGGGAAAAAAAAAAAAAATGCATATAATTGTAGATTTTACCATCCAAAATCTCTCTAAAATATTTCCTGAAATGTTCCCTAAAAGAACGAACAGTATCATCCTATCCATCACTCACCTCCGACATACAACATGGTTTTATACAAGGTAAAAACACCACTGCCCACATTAATTTAGCTATGGACTTAGTAGATGGACCAGAAATCAAGAGCCACTCACCATCAGAGTGCTAGATGCTGAAAAAGTCCTCAATTGAGTTTCCTGGGAAATTCTTTTGGAAGTTCGATCAAAATCCACCTAGGCTTCATTAAGTTAATTCAAACAGTATACCAATCAATTCCATAAGCATTAATGGTAACACCGTCTCTAGAGTTTCTATTTCCCACAGCACTCGCCAGGGCTTCCCACTCTCACCTGTCCTCTATGCACTGTATATGGAACCATAAATAAGACAGCTTCATTCATGACTACCCCAATTCCCAATTTCAAAATATCCTCCGCTCTAGTGGTAATTGCTGATGACGTCGCTATTAGTGTACATATATGCTAACACCATTCCTGGATGATATTGAACACACCACATAAGAATTTGGCAAGTTATCGAGTTACACATTCAACATCAATAAAACAAATCATGATGGCAGGGGTTGCTGTAAACGATTCCTGGGTCACCCAATCTGTACGACATCCAGGTGTTTTGGCTGATCCTAAATTTTAACTATGGCCTAATATGCCAATCACTCCAACTAACCAAGTCCAGTCAATTTAAGTGTACGGTTAACTAAAACCTTTACACACAACCAAACATGGCAGATAAAAATATGACATACAAAGTTAAAAACCATGTGCTAGAAACAAACAGGGCTGAATGCAACAGAGGATTCAGCTGAACCACATTTTAAAAAAAATAGATAAAAGAGCTAGCAGTGGACATAAACAGAACAAACCTTTGAGCATAGGTTTAGAAACAATGTGCAAAATACCCAAAGCACGGACCTCTTGTGAGGCGACAGATCTACAGTCAGTACTAAACAGAAACAGATCACAAACTTATCTTGCTCACAGACTGACCAGATAGAGGGCAAACTGTGCCTTTTTGAAAAAGTACCAATGCAAAAAGTGGCGATAAGCAATAAAATATTGTAAAAGCACTAAGTTGTGCCCAGATCCAAAGAGTGGAGCAGCAGATCTAGTTGTTTAGAACACTGTGCAGAAACGCAGTTGTGGGTGCGAATCCAGATAATGAACAGCATGTATCGACACTAAATTGCATTGTGCAAAATGTGCTGATACCATAGCCGAACCCAGCCCATTTGCACAGAGCTGTGCTAGCCGCAATATAATTGATCTTAGAGCTGTAGCGTGAAAGGCATAGCACTCTTAATGGGTTCAGTCCAGCTCGATATTAATATTAAGCATGCAATGGTAAGTGGCACAGAGAAACTAGCTGACGAGAAAAAGTTACAGCATTTATGGGCTTGTTGCCAAAGCACTAGTGGAATAGACACTGTCCAGTTTAGTCGCAGCCATCTGTAGTAACTTAACAGTTTTGACATTTAATAATGAGTTATAAGGATTCAGGCTAGCAATAACTGCCTGCCGGCAGTGCAAACTCCTAGCTGAATGAAATCGGCACAGAGAAAAATTCTTCTTGGCTGCAGTAATTGAGGGCAGATACATAACATGTGGATTAAGGATCCTCTTCCTTCTCCGTAGTGACGGCTGCTAGTGTCGTATGGTGCTGATCTGCACCAGACTGGAAGGTGAGCATGGAGATTCTACTCGCACAGTCTTAGGGCCACAAGCCTTGCCTTATGCCATAGACGGTAGGTACAGGTAATGTAGTTCTGCTGCTTGTTGGAATAATGGGAGTTAATACCTGAGCATGCATGCATGCGAGCGCTTACTTAAAACGGACAAATACTCCAGTTTTGGAAAAATGCTGCAGTGGATGTTGTTAGTTTCTTAAAGACCTGGTGAAAAAGATGTTTACTCCAGGCCTCAATCAGTGAGAATTCAGACAGTTTGTCATTCCCTGTATGACAATGTTGAATCGGCGCCCTCCAATTCGCACCAGATTAGGCCGTGCATTGAATCTGCCAGTGAACATTAGAGCCTGTGACAAAAATTGAGAAAACAGCCGCTGGCCCAATGCTGTTTCGTGATGTTGTAATTTATTCTCACTTGTGCCGGTGACGCTCTCTTTGAGATGTGGAGAGAAGCTTTATCAATCAATTTGTCTACTGTTCCAGCTTTTCTACCCAGGGTCTTTTTCACTCCCGTTGGTTAGAGTAGGGATGATTTTTGCTTTCATCACCTGGAGAAAAGGGGGGGAGGGGGGGGGGTCGAGGCTTGCTCCTCGTAGCTTCAGGGCAACAGCTGAGAAAGCACATATTAATCTGGAGCTTTTGTTGTTTATAGAGCATAGGTGAGATGTGAATAATCCTTTACTATCTAGAAGGATGCCCAGATATTTATAGTCCTTGATATGATGAAGCTAAAAGCCATTAAGCTGCCACCTACTATTACGGCTTGATTTTAAGCTGAATGTAACCATCATGGTTTTTGTTTGATTGATTTCCAGCCTGTTCTTAATACTGTAGGTGCGTAGGGTGGAAAGTTGCAGTTGATTGCTGATCTTTGTCTGACTGAGGAGCACGAGATCATCTGCATATAGCAAGTGTGTCATGAGTTGGCCTAAAAAAGAAAAAATGATGGATTTAGGCCCAGATCTCTGTACTGGGGTGAATGTATGACATTGTTCTGCATTCTGTCCATCAATTGTTCTTTTTGCATTAGTTTGGGCGGGTGGCAGTTTGCTGCGCCGAGGTGCTTCGACATGTCAGCTATGTATGAATAAAAAAAAGAAAGGGAGCAAGCACGCAGCCTTGATTCAGCCCAGAATTTGTAGGTATCCTCCTTGAAATACAAGAGCCATCACCTAATTTGATCTGCACCCTGGTGTTGGTATACAGCTGTTCAATTGCTCTCGACAAGGCACCTGCCAAACCCCAGTCCCTCAATTTGCACCAAAGGGGGACTCTTGGCATGGTATCAAAGGCGGCTTTGAAATCCACAAAGCAGGAATAAAGCATCCTTTTATTTCTGGTTGCTTTATCACACACGAGGGCCAGAGCCATCAGGTTAGAGGTGGTGCTGCATTTATCTCTAAAGTTGCTTTGGGGTCTTGGTATGATCTGGCGTTCCTCAGCCCAGGCTCGAAGGTCATCAAATAACAAGCTGGCATAAGGTTTGGCTTCATTGTCGATTAGGGCAATGAGTCGGTAGTGGCAGGGGACAGATTTCATGCCTCCTTTAAATATTGGTTGAATGATGGATCCTCCCCAGGAGACTTGGATGGTGTTAGTTGCCAGACCATGTTTAAACAGGGGCGTGAACACCTTAGTCACAAAAACAGGGTTGAATGTAAAAAAAAGCGGTCGAATGTAAAGAACTCCAAATAGCCAAAACCCAGCAGGAAAAATGGAAAAAAATTACCACTATAGTCGTATCAATCTGATTAAAATTTCTGGGCAGTATCTATGCCCTGAACATAGACCAGGACAAATTCTGGGACCGCCTCACAGGGGTTTTAGCCCAATTTGCCTCCATACCATGGATTTTAGGCCTCGATTACAACTGCACATTAGACACCGCCTTGGACCGCTCCCACCCTCTGCCCACACATTCTCCTGCTTACAAAAACCGAGCGGTTCAGGACCTGGGTCACACAATGGGCACTCACGGACGCCTGGCGGATACGCCACCCACAGACTCTACTGTATTCGTTCCACTCCATCCCACATAATCTACGGGTCCGTCTGGATAGATTCCTGTGTTCGGCGGCGGTGTTACCCAAGATTCAGTACACAGATTATTTGGGTAGGGTTATCTCTGACCATGATGCCCATATCCTGCAACTACACTGGAGACCCACACACCCTCCCGTCCCCACATGGCGCCTACCGCGGGACTGTCTATCGGATCCGGTGTTTAAAAATGAACAGGAGCAAAGCATCCAGGCCTACTTCGCTGACAACAGAGGGACAGCATCCTCACTGTTAGTGGAGTGGAATGCATTTAAAGTGGTAGCCCGGGGGGAGTGCATTAAACAATTCGTCGGGGTAAAGCGAACATTAGAGCAGGCACTCATCGAAGCTGAACGACGACTCGCCGCCGCCCCCAAACGCGACAACACATCCGTGGAAACGGCGACAAGTGGCTACAGCCAAAACCGCATATCAAGCTGCTTGCGTTGACCTCCGACGTTACAATTTTAGGACTTATGCCACCCAGATGCATAAAGAGCGGGACAAAACAGGTACATTACTCGCATGGTTAGCCAAACAAGACACCGATGTCCAGCCCATAACGGAGGTGATAGACCCATTTGGTAACTTAGTACGATCCCAGGACGAAATTCTCTCAGCGTTCCATCACCATTACTCGGAGGTTTACTGTGGCCCAACACCAACTGAGCAGGACACCCCTGACCACTTTCTCGATCCCCTGACGATCCCCAAAATTACGGACGCAGACAGGACAACATTAGACACGAAGATACAAGCCACCGACATTACACAAGCCCTACACTCCCTAGCTCGTAACAAGGCACCGGGTCTGGATGGGTTTCCCCTAGAATATTATACCACCTTCTCCACTCTGCTGGTCCCCCGTCTAGCAGCGATGTTTGCGTCTGCGTTGGAAAAGGGAGAGTTACCAAGATCCCTCCGAGAATCGGTTATTGTGACCTTCCTAAAGCCATACCGCGATCCTCAACGGATGGCCTCCTATCGGCCCATTACACTGCTGTCCACCGACTGTAAGATCCTGGGAAAGATATTAGCGGACAGATACTCACAAATTATACGGCCTTTGGTCCATCCTGACCAATGTGGCTTCGTCCCCGGCAGAAACACATCCCAGAACATACGCCGACTTTTTCATGTCCAGGATCAGGTAGGTGACACATATCCCCGGGCGGCATGCCTTATCCTGGACCTTGAGAAAGCTTTTGACACCCTCAAGTGGCAGTATCTCTTCTCGGTCTTACAAAGAGTAGGGCTCGGTCCTAACCTTTTGGCATACACGCGACTCTTATACACCAACCTCACCTCACGGGTTCGCATAGGGCGATACATCTCACCGGAATTCACGGTACAAAGGGGCACAAGACAAGGCTGTCCACTATCGCCTCTACTCTTTGCCCTTGCGGTGGAACCCCTAGCGATACGACTACGCCAGGAGGGGGGAACATTGGGGCATCCCCATAGCAGGCGCCGTTCACAGTGTCTCCATGTATGCCGACGACCTTCTTATATATATATATATATACGGGGCGTCGCCGCGGATCTGTCGCCCATCTGGGTAACACTAACAGAGTTCACCAAAACGTCCGGACTAAAGGTGAATTGGGATAAATCCACAGTGTACCCACTACACCCGAACCTTCCCCCCCGCGACGTTCGGCTCGGCGATCAGCCGGTGACCTGGAGCGCGGAGGCCCCCCGATATCTCGGGATCCGCCTCTACCACTCCCCGGCTGACATATTTGAGGGCAATCATCGCAGAGCACTGGCCGGCATTAGATCGGCGGTGGGATTCTGGAAGTGCCTTCCACTAGCTCCGATCGGTCGGGTAGCTCTAGCTAAAATGATAATGGTCCCCCGATTGTTATACCACTTCACGAATCTGCCGGTAATTCCACCCAGTACATTCTTCCGCAACTTAGACTCACTCCTCGGCTCGCTCATCTGGGGAGCGGGCAGACATAGGATAGCACTAAAGAAACTACAATCACCCACCACACAAGGGGGACTGGGCGCTCCGTCCTTCGAATCATACTTCCTTGCAGCACAACTGCAGTGGTTATCCTACTGGTCGGCTTGCAGACACATGAGTGAGACATGCACCACAACTGGTCAGGTGTCTATTCCGGAGCTTCGCCGCCTATTACTGCCGGGCGCCAAGCCGAGACGTACATATCTCCTACAAGTAGCAGTAGCGCGCAAATGCATGCAAAGGATACACCGTATGTCACCGGGAACACCCCCATACTCTCCCCTACTGCCACTGGTCGGATGGCCCAAATACGACCACTATTTCACGCCCAACATGCTTCACACATGGACGGTTTGTGGCATTACCGAAGCGGAGTCACTATTCGGGGACAGACAGCTTAGACCATTCCAATGTCTTGTAGACGACTACGATCTCCCCCCTGGCCAATTCCTACTTCACCGTCAACTTCGAGGGTTACCGCCCACACCACGACCTCTCGACAGGCGAGCCAGCTACACACCCAGTCGTCCACACAATCCTACATATGGGGGCAGGGAGACACTTGACCACATGGCTCTATAAAGCTGTCCGAGAACTCATAAACAGGCCCTTGGAGACCCTCCGAGCTACCTGGGAAGAAGAATTAGGGCGTCCCTTACACGAGACAGAATGGGAAAGGGCTCTCGAATACCCCAAGAAAGTATCCAGAAATGCACGCTTCAAAAACATACAATTCTACATCCTACATAGGGCGTATCTTTCCCCAGCGCGTCTCCAAAGATTTTATCCGGATACACAATTCCTCTGTCCTAGATGCCGCTCCCCAGATGCAGATTTTTACCATATGTTCTGGAGCTGCCCTACCGTACAATCATACTGGCAGACGGTTCATAAATCCCTCGGAGAACTCACAGGGCTTACATACCTGAACACCTGGGAAACCTGTGCCCTGGGTATTTTTCAGAAACACAAACACAAAGTGCCCATCAGATTTATCTCACTGGCCATCCTCCTAGCTAAACGGAGCATAGCCATGCACTGGCGATCCCCCACAGGCCCCCCCACTCGCGGCATGGATAGGGGCAGTACACAAATGGGCAGCAGCGGAAGAAGAAACTTTACGTGAAGAGGAGGTGAAAGGGATGCGCAAACACCCTATCTCCATGGAATGGGCCCTTCTATTGCACCACTTTAAACAATCAATGCCCCGGGAGCACACAGTTGGCGATCCACACACACCACCGACCCAACAATCACATGCTCAAGTCCCGAATACACAAACCGGATCCCCACCCGCAGTACACACATGACGTGGTCAGCCTCTGGCACCACGCCTCACATCCCACCAAACGGCTGGCGGTCAGCGTTGAGCTGACAGCATCCTTTCCTTCAACTCTAACAGCACCAGAGGCACACCGAATAGTGAGTCATATGTCGCCCTGATGTCTCACCTAACGTTCGTACCCAGAACTCCATGAACACTTCCCCAGTTCCGCATCCCAGTTCTAGTTGGCCTCCTCTCAACACCGGACCTTAATACTGCCAAGAACCTTTGCATAATCAATATGAATGGCACTGTATTTCGATGTCAAGAGAGAGTAATGTAATTTTACCGAAATATACCGACATGTATTATGATTGCAAATTCTAAATGCCAATAAAAATATGTTTAAAAAAAAAAAAAAATCAATCTGATTAAAATGAATGTCCTTCCTAAATTTCTATACTTTTTTTGTGCATTAACCCTCTATATTACAGCTGCCTACTTTAAGACTTTATACTCTTATCTTTAGATTTATACCACAAGGCAAAGTGGCCCACAGCTCAATGAAACAACTTAAGATACCTATTATTATAGGTGATTGGTCCTTACAAGAGAGTAGGTTACATTCCTGGCCAAGTATGAGCAATCTCTATGTACTAATAAAACTGCAATTTCGGATATTGTAGTGGAAGATATGGTGATCCAAAATTATTTTATTTTTAATTAGACTTAAAACTGTTAGTAAATTAGGAAAGATGTTGCACAAAGTTAAACAATATCTAAAGATTCCCTACATACGTTCACACACTCCTTTATTGAACAACCAAGAATCTCTAAAGATTATTACTACCACAAATTGCTTGATTTAGTGGTGATCAAATTAACAATTTATTTGATGACTACATCCTGAAGTCCTTCTCGGCATTACAGAACAAATTCCATTTGCATCACAATGAGATTTCAAATATTTACAGATCAGATCCTTTATTTAGTAGATTAAAATTAATCTTATTCTCCCCTTGCAACAGAACAACCTTTTGAAACTGATATATGGTGAGAAATCCCTCGCTATCACAGATTTATACGCCCATTTCGTTGAACTCAAACCAAACAATGCATTACACTGGGCTGAGAAATGGTCTACTTGGCTATCCGAGCTCGTTATATAAAATTCAAATTACGAATCTACTCACTAGAAACAATAAAACTGTTACGGCTACAAGTCTACAGTAGTCATGTATACCACACACTTTAAAAATTTGATATCACGCCAGCAAAACTTGCAAAATGTTACAATCATATTAAATCCTGCCCAGATACTCCTGAACACCAGCCAAAGCAATACATCTGTTCGACAACTGCCAGCAGTGTTCTACTTGGTATCTTTGTAAACAATTGGATTTTTTTATGTTTTAATCGACCGCCCAGCTACGTATTGCAAAGAAATGTAATCTAGCACATGCCTTGCATAAATGATGGAGGGAGGTAAACATAACATATGACATATAGCGCCAAACAGCAAATATAAGAGGGACTCTTTGGATATTTAGTCAATGAGGGAATAAACAGATTACTTACCTTAATACCCAATTTATCCACACCCTTCCTCTCTATGCAATGAAATAACAGAAAAGAAGCCTTTCTTTTCATATTGTAATAAGTATCCTATATAGCCTATTGTTTGCTGTATGAACTAATTAATAGACAAGGTGTTCATCCTTTTCACTGTTTTGTACTCTGCTGCAAGAAATATATATAAAATTAAAGGAAAATTTTAAAAAACACTGATGTAAGCCCTTTTTCCACACCCCTGACTACTACTTAGTCTTTCCTTGCTTCCACGCAGTAGGTAGCTGTGCCTGATGAGTTTTTTCGAAGCAGTATGAGGTAAATGATGCATTTGGTAAGAAATAAAAATGGGTTACAAATTAAAAAACGGTCGGAACATTTACTCTGGTCTCACCGTTTAGTCACATTAAACTACCAACACTTAAAAACATGGCACTTCCTAATTATAGAAAGAATTCATAAATACCTTACACCTAGAGTCTACATGTGACAAGACACTTCTGAAAAACAGTCCAGGGGTGTAACACAGGCCCCTGCGGAATGGGGGGGCAACCGTCCAGGGGGTCCCAACCCTTCAAAGTGGCCCCCATTGAGCCCAGAGTCAAGCAATATCTATGAGATATGGGTTAACCGGGGCACCATAGGAGACTCAGCAGGGGGCCCCCATCATTTTGCGGTACGCCACTGAAACAGTCAGGATAAATTCAAAGAAATATCAACTGCTTGTTAACAAACAATGGGCAAGTCCGGCCTACAGCTCCTTCTAAGAAGAGTGGAAAAACAATCCGGATGAGTTTACAGCCAGCTTGACTGACCTAAAATGCGACACTGCTCCCTAATGAAGAACAATCTAAAGTATGTGCAGTGATGGATTAAAGATGGAGGGAGGTCAGGTGACAAATGGCGAATTTCCAAATCTAAAGGGGGTGCATACATGATAAGGATTAAGGGTGACTGGAGGGTGTGAATTGAAGTAGGGTGCAGGCTGTGACAAAGTAGTTATGTAGACTCCAGGCAATCTTAATCTTTTACTCTGCATATGTCCTTTGGGGAGAGCTGGTGAGTCAGCCTTCTATAGTACTGTAATGTCCCTATAGTTTTGATTTAATAATAATAAAAAAAAAGAAACCTTCCACGGGCTCTCTTTCTGTTTAAAAGGAAATCTGATAATAGAGTAAACAAATGTCTAACTAGGCAGAGGCCCCACTTATTTTTCTGGTGTTTCTTATTGTTCTAGTTTTGTTTATTCAGTTGATCTGAGACATTAATAGGATTCCAGCATTATTTGGGTTTGGTAATTCCATCATTTCTTTTTGCTTGATACAAAGCAATTAAAGCTGTAACATTTTATTTGAAAATACAATTATCTTTTAATAAAGTACTTTACCTTTTCCAAATATAAATGGCCTTGGTACAGATTACCTGCACAATTTTATGTATGTGTGGCTGCCTGAGGATTTTAAGCTACAATGGCTAAGTGAGAATGAGTAAATGTAAGTTTACATGCAAGTCTAAAGGCTACAACTAAACATGGATAACTCTTAGTAGAGAAACCGGCCGTATATCTTAAATATTTCATTTACTACAAGACCTATTTTCGTCAAAATCTTCTCAGTGTGGCAACGGCTGAAGAGGTTGTATCTGAGGCAGTTGCTGCCACTGTGCTGTAAACAGCAGATGGCTAGTTGTCACTGCAACCCAGCTGAAATGAGGAAGCTATATAACTGCAAGCCAAAAAGAAACCTAGTGGAAACTCTGAATTAGTTATTCTCATTTGGCCTTTTTCAGGACTTGTATCACTTTAGGTCTAGGTAGAGGTAAAGCAGTACAAATCAAGCCAATTTCTATGCATTTAGTTTACCACCGAAGATACATATTTCATTCTGGTGGGTTTAATCATTTTTCCACTCCAGAGTTAAAAGGAAAAACTATTAAACCTGATTTTACTGTTGGTGTACCATGCTGTTTTTTTGTATTGGCTATTCAAGCTATGCCAATAATAAGCTGTTTGACTGACATAGTTTATCTAGACCAGTTTCAAGATTATGCACTGCTGCACTGAGCCATTTACCCTCATGAAAACGCTCATGCCAATCCCTACATAAGAGCCTTTGTTGCTGAACCTTGAATCTGCCTAGGAGATGCCTAGCATAATGCTTTAACAGCATCAATGAGAGAAAACTGTGTGATAACACCCCACATCTTGATACACTTGAGGTGGACTGACTTACCCCACTGATTGTGGTGTAGATTTGGTACTAAAAGGGTGAGTGACAGTCTCTCTTCAGGGCCTGATTCCTCAGGCCAGCTTAGTTTTTTCATGGAATGTAGCAGGGTTTGAGGAGAAGGTCAGTGACCTGAATTGGCTAGATTTTATTAGGCCACATCGTAGTTTGGCCTTTCAGGAAACCTGGTCCATCAGGACTACACCTTTCTTAGATGGCTTTGTCCATTTTTTTTCCACCCAGCCATACAGTTATCCTCGGGTTTAGCCAAGGTGGAGCTCTTATTAACTCTTTAGTGGATTACCGGACTTTGTGGTCTGGTTGGAGTGACCTCAACTCCTTAGTGTTATCGTTAGCGCTAAAGTCTTGACGGCAGAGACCATTTATGCCAGCTCCTTCTACTAAACTCCTTGTTTCTGTGGACCAGGGTAGGCGTTTGAAGTGGCAAAAAGTGGTACCAGAGGAGTTCTCTGGAAACCTATTTCAGCAAATGAGCAATGAGTTAGAATGCGGACTTAATTCCGATTCAGCTCCCAGGGTTGTTCTAAATGCTTTTTCAACACTTTGCGATAGCGTCAGGGTTGCCCTCACTGTCCCTAGCCAAGGTCCCTTTACTCCTAGGGGGTGGGGGTGGAGCGTTGGGTTTGATGAGCCATGTTCCAAAGCTAATTGTGACCTAATCAAGGCCCTTAAAGGTTCTCCTAGGGATAGAGTAGAGGTGAAACGCTTGCGAGCATCCTATAAAAGCCACTAAAGAGAGAAAAGTGTGTCTTAAGGATGACATTTGGGATCAGCTATTGAGAGCTAGCCTCCTTCATGATAATGCCACTTTCTGGAGAGTTCTGAATCACCCTTTCCTAGCAACTGAGGATGCATCAACTTTGACCTCAGTAATTTGTGAGGTTAAGCGGTACGATCATTTTTCTCATATTTATTCTTTTGAGGACAGGATTGAGTCCGTAACTCAATCTGCTAAAGAGAAGGAGCTAGGTGACCCCAGTCTCTCTTTTTCCAGCGATGAAGTTGCGAGTGCAATTGGGTGTCTAACAGGTGATAAGGCTCCGGGCCCTGACTGAGTCCCTGCAGATCTTTTCCGGAGCGATGTAGTAATTTGGGCCCCTCTGCGGATCAAGGATCTAAACGCTGCTGTGTCCTTGGGTCTCCCTTGCTTATTGTCTCATTCCATCATTGTACCAATCTTTAAAAAGGGTGACCGGGACAACCCAAGATGTTACAGGCCCATCTCCTTGATCGATACAACTGTTAAGGTGCTGGGACAGGTGATCTTGGAAAGGCTGACCCTGTGGGCAAAGGAGAAAAACATAATTTCCAATTTGCAGTACAGGTTCAGGCTTGGCTTAAGTACGATCAGTCAAAGCCTGAACTTGCATTTATTAATTCAGAAGTTCACCATGGCTCAAAGGACACTTTTTTTTTTAGCTTCATAGACCTTACATCTGCGTTTGACCGGTTGAATCGCTCCAAGCTTTGGTCAATGTTGTTGTCCCTAGGAGTGGACCCAGTTTTTGGTTCCTTTCTGGGGGGGCATCCACAGTGACATGTCTGCGTCTGTGAGGTTTGGGGTGGACAGTTCTTGCACTAAGTCATTCTCTATAACTCGAGGTGTCAGGCAGGGGTGCATCCTGATCTCTTTTTTATTTACCATCTACATTAATCGCTTAGAGGAAGCACTGTTAGAAAAACAGTGGGATGCACCCAGTGTAGGCATCCTTTGCCAATTCTGCTATATGTAGATGATGCCACCCTCATGTCAAGGACGTCTTTAGGGTGCCAATCGCTACTCTACACCTTCACTGAATTTATGGTTAATTTAGACATTTCAATGAACAACACAAAATCCTTTGTAATGGTCATTGGTTCTACAAATATTGAGCAGAAAGCACTTTTTTGTAATAAATCTAAAATTACACAAACAGACACTTTTAATAACTTGGGCATTCTGCTCGATGACAGAAATACATGAGGTCCACTGCTCGCTTCAAAGAGACTCATGTTAGCATGCTCCTGAGGTTCAGCTATGAATTGCAGCGCCAGTCTGGGAAGGAAACCTATAAAGTCCCTCCTTCACATCTACAATGCCAAATGTGTGTTTGCTACTTGCTATGGCAGTGATATTTGGGGGTTTCGGGATTGCAGTGCTGTTCAGGTCAAGGAGAATAGGTTTGCCAAACGCATATTTTTTGTCCCACAAAGCACCTCAACATACGCTATTCATGAGGAGTTGGGCCTCAAACATATTTCGGACACCATCAGACTAAGACCATTGTTACGGTGGATTTCAAGTTGGTGCAAGAGTGAGCCAACCTTGAATAGATTGATTATCATGGACTGTCTCACTTTGGACAATGTTTGAATAATTTCCTGGTCGAGTTACATTAAGTCCGAATTCACCGTCTTGGGTCTTCCGAACTTGTTTTCATGCCCCGACAGGATAACCAAGGATGATTATATATGGGTGAAATAGAACTTTTTAACTAGCACTATGGATGTAAGAGAAGGCAATCAATTGTTGAAACCTATAAAACACTAGAGGTGCGACGGCTGGGGCAGTTAGCGCACTCTACCCCAAAATCAAATATAAATCGAGTCTTTTTTCTCTCAAGTGTCCAAAATCAGTTACTCTGGTGCTCTGGAGGAGGGAAAGCCATCCATTCTCCCTCGATTGGAAAGGTCCGGAGATTAGCAACAAAGTTCTCCAGGCACACAGAAATCAGAGTTGAGGTTTCAATAGTTCTTTTAATTTCGTGTGGTCACAAACGCCCTTTGCCAACATGCGTTTCGTCTCTGGCTGTTCTTGATTACAGCAGACTACATCAAAGTCATAGTCTAGTTTTAAGACGTTTTTAGTTCATGAACAATGACTGACTAAGTGAGTAATCCTACCTAAATTCTCAGGCATGTAGTGACCCTACCTGACAATCTTGACTTTGGACACTTAAGGAACAATCACGATGGAATATACGCTGCTTATATCGCAATTCTTTTACTTTACACGTGGTAACTCAAAGTATACTTTTCCTTACTCGTGCACCAATCTCATCAGGCGATACCCCCTTACAACATATGATTTTCTGGGGGTCATCTGACCCAGATGTTGGACTACATGTCTAATCTTATACTTCTCCTAAAACTACACTATGACTTTGTTGTAGATGTTAAGCCCTGATGAAGTCTGCTGTAAACAAGAACAGCCAGAGACAAAACACGTGTTGGCAAAGGGCATTTGTGACCACACGAAATTAAAAGAACTATTGAAACCTCGACCTCAACTCCGATTTCTGTGTGTTTGGAGAACTTTGTTGCTAATTGTTGAAACCTGCTGCCTTTGCTCATTGCCAGACAAAAACTGTGTTTTCTACTGAGCCATATTTAACATAGGTGATGGTTGTATGACAGAGGCACGCATGTACCTCTACAACCCAGCCTTAACAACGAATGCATCTGAACAACGCATTCCTTTACCACGCATGCCTTTACCACACAATTTTGTGGTAAAGGCATGATTGGTAAAGGGATGTGTGGTAAAGATCGCATCCTAGCCCCTCCACCCTGAGCCCTAAAACCCTGGCCCCTGCCCTATAAGCAACCTGACCCCCCCTGCCCCAAAAACTACCCCAGGCCCTATAAACTACCCCAACCCCCGCCCTGGGCCATAAAACCCTGACCCCTGCCCTATAACCAACCCGACCCCCGACCTTGATCCCTAAAAACTACCCCATCTCTAAAACTACCCCGACCCCCCTGCTCGGAGCCCTAAACCTCAGCACCAAGCCCTATAAACAACCCAACCCCCGAGCCCTAAAAATTACCCCACCCCCAAAACTACCCCCACCCCCAAAACCCAGCCCCAGTACCACTTACCAGTCCGGGTCCTCTCCCAATGCTTCCTTTTCCTGTGTTCTCCCTTCCGCACATCTAGACTGTGTACTGCCTTAACCACTCATATGTGTAGTGAAGGCATATGCATGGTTAAGGCAAGCGTGGTTGCGCTTGCGGGTAAATGGCATGCATGGCTCTGCCTGCATTGTAAAGGCTGTTACCCCATGGGTGACTAATATTTATCACAGGCAGCTTTTGACTAGGTTCAGATTGAACCTTTTTTGTGCAATTAATTAGCTTCCCTAAGGGTTGGGCCACCCATGGTTCTCTGAAACCCTGCGAGTGTGACAAAATCTCGGCCCAGACTGCAGTCCATTTTGTCCTATTCTGCCCACTTTTTACTTTCCCAAGGAAAATATTTTTAATACAGATTTTATTTTTATTTTTTTTAATGTTAACAAGTAAGGCCTGCCATGTTGTATCATTTAATGCTCAAGGATGTTCATACCTGTGTGAATGTAGGGTGCTTTTTGAGTAATACTGTTAAACTTCAGGCGGTCTGGCCTTAATCCAGCCAGGCAGTCTCCCAGTCCTTCATGTTTTTCATACTGCTGGAATGCCAGAGAAGTATATCCCCTGATGAGAACTGTTTGCACTTCAGGTCGGCAATACTCATATTCCATCTGGCCCTCTGGTTGTGTGCCAACTTAAGCTGCCCTTTGGATATTTGTTTTATCACATGTGTACATCTTATGGTCTCCTTGTTTCTTATCTTTCTGTACAATATGTTCAATATTGTTGTATTACATTGAATGTTATGTTTGATTTTATGTATCTTTTATGGTTATCCTTTTAACCGGATTAAGAAGTTACTAACACCACACATCGTTTAGGGATGGTGACCAATTGCCTCATGGAAGGAGACGGGCTCCCTAACATACAGCTGAAACTGGTCTGGTCCTGTTTTGAGTTCATCTCCAGGTCCTGCTTCATTTCATATATCATGAAAGATTCAAATGGAAACCCTCTTTGGAAACTCCTCCTCCAGGAGAGCAAATCTTCATCAAGTATCAAGCTCATCAAAGGACACCTCCAGCACCCAAACTAAATTCATTGACTGCATGTCAATCCAATGAAGACCAACTGCTTGAAGCTCAACTCAGACAAGATGGAGGGATGGAGGTGGTACTCTTCGGGCAAGACACCCAACTTTAGTTCTCAGTCTCGAGGCCCTCAGAATTAGGATCCACACCCCCTCTGTCGAGCCAAGCTAGGAATCATGATCCACAACCAACTCTCGATGTCCAGCTAGGTCAAATTGATCACCTTCTACATACATACCCTCATACTCCTCAGGAAAATTTTAAGATAGCTTCCGTTCAACACCTGCCAAACCATTGTCCAAGCCATAATCACCAGCAAGCTGCACTACGGTAATGCACTTCACATCAGAATCTCCGTACAACACAAGTCATCCAGAATGCACCAGCCAGACTTACACTCAACCTCCCAACCCACACTCTCATACCCTCGCAATTCACAGGCCTCCATTTGCTCCCCATACACAAACATGCCCTTTCCAAACTACTCAGACACGCAGACAAAGCACTGTACAACCAAGGACCCACCTAACTGAACATCCGCATCAGTATCCACATCCTCAGACATCTTGCCTCTGCCATCCTAATGTTTGTCCATATCTCCCTTATCCGCAGTCAGATATGGCGGCCACACTTTCTCGTACCTTGCTTCTAAAATCTGGAATGACTTCCCCTTGAACATTAGAGTTGACAGCACAGTCCTAAAATACTGATTTCTTTTTTTTTTTTTTTTTTTTTAAACCTGGCTCTTTCAACAGGCTGAGCGGCAGCTCCTCCTTCTCCAGGTATCAGGATAACCTCCTGGGTGACATGCGCGAACTACAAATACACATAACATAACATCAATGCTCAGTTTCATTTTTCTGAATGGTTGTGAATTCCTGCTGTATTTTTTCCAATGTTTTCCCCACTTGCGGGACTCAGTGGTTATCAGCGTTTACACAGTTTGAAGCCCCCGTTTAAGAAATGTTGCATGATTTTTTTGTGCTTTTCGCAGAGCCCTCTCTACCCTAGCCTATCTTCCAGAGCCCCACTGCCCCGGTCTCATTCCGGGTGCCCCTCTCCCAGAGCTCCTCACTCCTATTTCAGTGCTTTTCTCTAAGTTCCTCTGTCTCACATGGTCTCTTTCCAGAGTATGTGTTGATAGCGCATATTTTATAAAACCTCTCCCGCATTCCCTATCTCACAAATGTTCCTCTTCCTAGATACTATGGGCCTGATTTACAAGAGGGCTGCGCCACCGAAGCATCACTTTTTATGATGCTCTGGTGGCGCAGGCCTCTCAATTATACCTATGAGACTATGCAAAGCCACCCTGCGTGGCTTTGCATGGCCTTGTAGATCTACAGTAAGGCAAGGCAGCACAAAGTGCTGCGTTACTCTTCGTCAAGGTGTCGTTCCATGGGCCTTGCTGGGGGTTTTCCCAAGCATCACCCATGGGTTTTGACACAATCCTAGATTTGCAAGGATTTGTAAACCCGGGACTGCGTCAAAAATGTGCACCTCCCCAGGGGAGGCGTAACAAGGAGAAATTGCTTTATTTCTCCTAGTTTTTTCTCCTTTCCACGCATGCTGCCTTCTGCAGCACACATAGAAAGAGGAAAACGCCCCCACTGATTGTTTTTGGGCAGGAAGGTGCCCCATCCTGCACAAAAACAATCCTGCCAACAACGCAGACAACCTTGCACCATGGTGCAAGGGTTCCTGCGTTGGCGCTAGGCACAAATTTGTGCTCAGGCAGAAAGAACAGGAATGCACTGTATTTCATTAATAAGGCACATTCCTGCCCTTTCCATTTGTCGCAGGGCAGCGCCACAAGGAGACTTGCGGCGCTGCCCTATGCCAAAAAGTTGTAAATTAGGCCCTAAGTTCCCAGAAGCCATACTTCCATAAAGCCACTCGCCTACACAGATTTCACGCAACCTCTTACATCACATCTTACATACCTACCAACATTTTATCAGAGGCTGACGCCAGAAACAAAGGGTGGTGGGGCGGGTGGGGGGGAAAGGGGTAGTGAAAAATACAATATTAAAAATAAAATTAAAAAAGTACCTTTTGCCGCCGGCAGCCTCCGGTGTCGCGTCTTGTCGCGCTGCCTCTCCTCTTCCTGCCTGATTCCCACCAGCCCCTGGGACAGACTCCCTGTAAAATCGCTGCAAAGCCGCGCGGGGATTGGTCTGAGCGGGCAGAAAAGACGCCCTGCTCAGACCAGGGAGTCTGTGGGATTTCTCCAGCCCAGCTGCTCAATGCAGCTGGGTTGGGTTGGAAAAAACCTAAGTGCACATGTGTGTTTTGGTCGGCCTGAAACTGCCGGCCAAACACACATTAGCACTTAGGGAGTGGAGTGCACTAGCACTTCTCCTCCCCCCTCCCATGCCTCAGCCCCACCCCTCCCAACACCACTGGCTATGAGCCGGTAAATACAAAATAAAACTATGCAAGAGCATCGTTTTATTTTACATTTGCTGGCTCTGAGCCAGGCAGAGGGGCGATACTCCTCCACTATTGCGGACGAGCCGCCACTGCATTTTATAAGAGGAAAGATGGGAGATTTAAAAAAAGATATTCGAGAGAATGTGTCCCCCATTGACTTCTATTGAAGCAGAAGTAATTTCAAGCGCGAGACAGCAAAAAGAACCCACTTTTTGCTTCAAAAATCGGGAGTCTCACCTGAATCGTGTCTATTGGCATGTATGCTCTTACCATTAATCCGCTAACCTAGGTTAGCTGATTCATAAGCATATAGATCTCTGCAGCACCCACACACAATGTAATCAAATTTGGTAATGTAATAAAACGAGACGTGCTGCATACACACACATCCCTGCACGAAATGCTTAATTCCTTGGGCTATTGTAAAATGTGGCAAGTGTGTGAACAATGCACATAGCGAAACCAGCGTTACTACTCCAATTTACGTGTTGCCTACTTCAAATGAGAAAGAACTTGCAAAATTAAAGACCACGAACTACCCAGTCCGTAAGCTGAATGCCACTAACTATCCTTCATAAACGAGAGGAATCTCAAATTGCTTTCGGACTGCTGAGAATAGTTCACCCACACTGATTTGCATTCTTGAGCATTGGTATTTGAGCTTTTGCCATCATACCCTCCGGAACACAAGTATCAGAACGCAAAAGAGAAACAAACACCTAAACCGACCGCACGTGAGCCATCTCACTTCAGGACACTTTTTTTCGAGTTCTTGGCATCAGTTATGTTAGTTTAACATAGGTGCCCATTGACTGCAAAACCCAGAATGCACCAGAATTGTCAAGGTGCGAGGAGGAGTTTTGAAACTCCAGTGTGGCACCAGCGTCCATTATGCACACACATTGGAAAACAATATTATATTTTTGGTCCACACCCCTCATTGTTTCGGTTGGCCTTCATTTCGCGAACTCTGGGACAAGTAGTTGAAAGGATACACACCCTTCTGATCTGCTGCCTATTTGGACAAGTCTGCCCTAATAGGGCGCACAATTATGAAGTATATTAATCTTTTACCGGGCCCTACTTGTACCTATTGTGGTAACCGTGGTGCTGACGAAGAAGAGTGACGACGCCAGGTCCCACTGCACACCGCCCGTGACGTTGCGCAGCACCGACACCCCCATGGCGCGGGCCTCCAGCACCTGCGCCAGGAATGGCTCCAGCTCGGCCTCGGTCACGCAGACATGCTCGGTGAGGAAGGCTTTGCGAGCGGCGGTCAGGGCACTCCGCACGTCGTCCTCGCGAGGCTGCTCCAGCAGCGAGAAGACCCATGCCCCGACCATCAGGAACAAGCAGTAGGCGACCAGCATCAAGCAATAGAGCAGGCTAGGGTTGGGGGCCATAGCTCTGTCGGTAACGCACTCCTCTGCACACCGGGCTAGTACCACAAGGACTGCCCCGCCCAGGGCGCCATCTTTTCAAAGCGGAGTAAAAGGTCCGAGTCTAGGACTGTAGCACACATTAAGGGGGGTTTAAGTCACAGCTTGACTATGTAACGGCGTGCTTGTACATCCGGTCCATAAAAGAGTGCTCGCTTGTAAACACTGGAGCAATTTAAGCACCATTAGCTCCAATCCGAAGAAGGCAAATTAAAGTGTCCTTCCTCCTGAGGCCAGTATATTGAGCGTAGCGCAGTTACGTGTGTTACACCAAAATCCGTTCTTTATAGAAATGCTGAAGTAAGTGCTATTTAAACAAGCATTGGCAATGCAATTGGTCTCGCATTTTTGAGAGTTAGAGATATTGGCCCTCTAAATGACAATGCCTTTTACCTATGTGTTTTGGTTTCCAATGTAGCGGATGTATGAACAGACGGCTGCAGCACTGCCTAGAGGACTTAGAAAGAGGAATTACTGACAGGACCAGAGAAGCAGCTGCAGCACTATCTAGAGGACTAAGAATGATGAATTACAATGGGGAACAGAGATACAGCTGCAGCAATGCCTAGAAGACTTAGAATGGGGGAGTTACCAACGGGACCAGAGAAGTAGTTGCAGCACTGTCTAGAGGACATAAGAATGACGAATTACCAACGGGACCAGAGAAGCAGCTAGCAGCACTGCCTTGATGACTTAGAATGAGGAATTACCACTTGGAACAGAGACTCCGCTGCAGCACTGCCTACAGGATTTAGAATGGGGGAGTTACTGACGGTACCAGAGAAGCAGCTGCAGCACTATCTAGAGGACTAAGAATGAGGATTTACCACTGGGACCAGAAAACCAGCTAGCAGCACTGGCTAGAGGACTAAGAATGAGGAATTACCACTGGGAACAGAGACGCAGCCCATTACAGTAAGACAATACAACTGAAATAAGTGATGTAGCCAAAGAGATTGCACATTTTAAGCAAAGTAACGTCAATAAAGTGAGAGTAGGGCAATTGGAAAGTAAAGCAATAAAAAAAAACACTGAAGAGTTCAAATTCTGTTGCAGTGCAGTCTTAACGAGGAATTTTTCACTGTAGTTAAGGCAGAAGCTGTATGTGCATAATTTAGATGTAGGAAGTAAAGCCTCAGAACCTCATATCCATGCTGCCCAACTAGGATAAGTTCATTCAAAAAAGCAGTAATTAAACAGGAAGCATCTTTTAAACGAACATAGATATCAAATACATTTGGATGAACGGAAGAACAAAGCAAAGAAAGAACGTGCTAAGTAAAGAAAATAAAACAAGATCTTAAATTTGAATTCTTCCGGAGAATAATGCAGATTTAAAAAAAATTTTGCAAGCAATTGGCAACACTTTCTAAAGAATATAAGCAGTAAACACGAATATCCCGAAAAAGAAAATGGTGCATTTACTTAGAAATACACATAGGTACTTACAATAATTTTTGCTCTGCTCCCACAACATACAATATTCAGTCCCAAAGCTCCAGTGTTTTGATGCAGCGTTTATGTGTGGCTAGGGAGCTCATGTTCTCTTCCCATTGTCATTTTTAAGTTCCCGGAGTGTTGAATAAGCTCAATTCGGTTAAGACAAAACCTGCTGAGAGTCATAAACTGTCCACAATGCCCCTGACCGAAATCTGGAGACGATTCTTCAAAGGCAACCATGCTGTTCGAGAGTTCAAATAGGGACATTCGAAGAGCAGTACAACGGTTTTCCTCTCAACAAAAAAAAAACGAACGTGAATAGTTTAAATGGTGCATACCGCATGCTCAGTTTTCACTTGGCTCTTTAATAATAGTGTCATAACCCCAAATAAATTGTTATAAATTATTACTTTCATAAGGGTGAAAGTCTGAGTCTACTCCCGCTGGGATTTTAACCTGTAGCACTGCAGGTGTCAATCTCTACACTAGGGCACACATTCTGAACTACCTTAGTCGCAGTGTAGTAATAGCTCCAGTACATTTCGTTGACTACGGGCAACTGTATGTGCTACCTTAATTCCTTACGGTGTTAATTTTCAATTTAATTTACAGCCATTACATATGCTTAATAATGCAAACCTGAAACATGAAAGTTCGTCCACAAACTATGGACAAAATAGGACTTCAAATGATCCATTTAGCGTGCAGTCTCGAATAAAAATACATATGAAGAACAATATCAGGCATAAGTATTTCAGCAACTGGAAAACAAGGGCAATTTATGTTCTCTGCCTGATAAACATTCGACCTGCTGAGAGCTGCTACAAACACTGCTCAGGCGATTAAAGACGACAAAAGCCCCCAAGTGTGAAACAATATTATTTCGCCTCCGATTTCGACCAATGCGTGAGTATTTGCTGGAAGGTGCATGTCATAAATTAGTGACAAAAGCAGAAGACACTGTCAAAATACCAGCTGACGTTCTTGATTTGCAGACCCTCTAAACAACGGAAGGAAATGGTTCACACAACATCGGGGCTTCTTCAAGTACTGTAATATTGAGACTACGAGATCAAGATAAATGGCTTGAACAGAAAACGGCATTGCACTGGGGAAGCATGCTATTTAATGACATGTCAAATTAGAAACTGACAGGTATTTACCTTCAAAGTCACCATATTTATTGGACGCTAGTGTAGGTGTGGTGTTGCTGCATTCCACATTTGGAATGCATCCTGCATCTTTATGAGGTATGTTGGAGTTCAGGGTTGCGGGAGTTCTGTGGGCGGCAGTTGGGATTGAGCTTTGTCGTGTTAAGCTGTACTTGCTGTCCTGTGATGGCAGAGTTGCTAATAAAGGAAGTTACTATAAATATTTGGAGTTGTACTTTACAAGTTGGCGACGAGCAGCAACTCTGCAGAAACCTACGCGTCTGATTCAGTTGAGTGGAAGAGGAGAAAAGGAAATAAAACGAAGTTGACGAAAAGTGCAAGATTGGAAAAAAAGAATTACCTGAGGATCGGAAGGTGAGCTCAGGAGTGGATGAAACGCGACGACTGGCGGATGCGAGTACTAGTGTTGTTTAAGCATCAAAGCCCAGCTGTGTGTGTCGCGCGACGAAGCATGAGAGGCCAGTGATGTAATTGACTCCGAGGATAGGAGAGGCTGAGGGAGCGTGCGGGCAGTCTCGCGAGTAGAGCGTGATTGACCTCTGGCGGCCATCATCGATTGGGAAGTGAACAGTCTGTTGGACGTGCAGCGTGGTGACGTCACACGTAGGAAGCAGCCATTTTGAGGTGGAAGAATTACGGAAAGAAGTGAAACTAACATCGGAAAGAGGGCAGTGCGTTAATACTTCATGTTGCACATCGGTGATGTGCACACCGGATCCTTTGGAAATCGTGGAAGTGCTCATCATTATTATCGGTGATACGCACATCGTGAGAATTGGAGTGCGTTCACTCACGGTGATACGCACACCTGTGACAATTATATTCTGATTGTGAGCTTTACAATATTAGCTCATTGTGCATTATTTAGTTTGTAAGGAGATTTTGGAGGTGTTGTCAAGGGGCAATTAAAAAATACTGTTATTTATAAAAATTTGGTTTGAAGAATGTGTGCAGCACAGACATTCACATTAACACCTCCGATTCCATTTTTACCAGATCCTGGTGAGCCACGCATGAAGTGGCAAGAATGGAAAGACTACTTTATAAATTATATGGTTACTATTAACAATGAGAGTCTAACACCAGACATTACGAAAGGTATACTGTTACACTCTTTGGGTCCAGAGGGAATTAAACAGTATAACCAAATCGAAAAGAAAGTACGAGGGGAAGATGAAACTGATGTTTACGCAAATGCATTAGAGGACTTAGAAAAGTATTATGCACCTACAGTTTGTATTGCAATTGACAGGTACAAATTTTTCAGTGGGAAACAAGAACAGAATGAAACAATTGATGATTATTTGGCAAATTTTTAAAAAATGGCGGTACCTTGTAGATTTGGTCCACTGCAAGAGGAATTAATAAGGGATCAGATCATTATGCTTACAAACAATAAAAGGGTGCAGGAAAGATTATGGGCTATGGGTGATGGCACCTTGAACAAAGTTCTAGCTGTTGTGAGAAAGGCAGAAGTTTCTCTGAGATGCGCAAAAGCAGCCTTAGAAGATGGTAAAGAGCGGGAAGAAGTTTGTGCAGTAAATGAAAAGAAATTTTGCAAACCAATTAGCAAAAAGACTTTGAGTAATAAAACGCAGGATTTTAAGGAGCAAAGGAAGTCTACTATTCCTGCTAGAGTAGATGTCAAGAAGGATGGACAAGGTGTTCTGAGTTGTTACAGATGTTGGAGTCACGAGCATTTGGCTAATAGTAGGGTTTGTAGAGCAAGGGATCAGAAGTGTGCAGCATGTGGTCTGATTGAACACTTTGCACGTGCTTGTAGAAGGAAGGATGCCAGAACGAGAATTAAGTGTGTGTCAGAGCGACACAAAGAGAATGACACTGATGAGGAGTGTTCTGAGGAGGATGATGTTGTAATTATGGTTAAGGATGCAGTTTTGGATGTTAAGAGTCAAGGAAGAAGTAAACCGTCCTGTGAGATAGTTGTTGCTGGTGTTCCTGTCGTTCTGGTGGCAGACTCAGGGTCACCTTACACTATAATCAATTTAGAAATGTGGAAGGAAAAATTTGTGGATGCGATTGGAGAGGAACTTAAAGCTTGTGACATTAAACCAGAGAGGTTCACGGGGGAAACCATACCCATGGTGGGGTACAGGGATGTTTATTTTGTTTTTAAGGGTCGAAGAGCTGAAGGAAGGATGTATGTGGCTGAGTATGGGCCATGTGTTTTGGGTTGGAGGGATCAGAGAAGTTTGAATATTATTCTCAACCCAAATAGTAAGGAACAAGTTTTGGTGTTGAATGAAGGAGACGATTTGGGAAAAAAAATGTGTGAAGATTATAAGGAAGTATTTTCAGGAAAAATTGGTTTGCTTAAAGGGTTTAAGCACAAGATTATATTGAAGTAGGGTGCAGTTCCTGTAAATTTTAAAGTGAGAAATGTTCCATTTGTTGTGAGGAGCGAGTTGGAGAAAGAGTTGAACAGGTTGAGGATGGCTGGAGTGATTGAGCAAATTGAATCATTGGAATGGATGTCTCCAATTGTAGTGGCAAGTAAGTCCAACGGAAAAATTAGATTATGTGTGGAGTTGAGAGGTGTAAATAGAGAAATACAAGTGGACAGATTTCCGTTACCGAAGATTAATGAACTTTTGACCAAAACAAAAGGAATGAAGTGGTTCTCGACGGTGGACTTGTCATCGGCCTATCATCAAGTTCCATTACATGAGCAAAGCAGGAAGATAACATCATTTATAACTCCTTTTGGATGCTACCAATATGTCAGAATGCCGTTTGGTTTGGCTTCAGCGGCCTCAGTTTTTCAAAGACTGATGAGTGAAGTTTTGAAGGATATCAGTGGGGTTCTGTACTTTCAAGACGATGTTTTGATAATGGGAGAGAACAGACAAGTGCATGATCAGAGGTTAAAGGAAGTCATCGAAGTGTTGAAAGCGAGAGGGTTAACGGCAGAATATGAAAAATGTCGTTTTGCACAGAACAGAGTAACATATTTGGGTCATGTGATTGGGAAGGATGGTATTTCTCCAAAGAAAGAACTAATTGAAGCTGTTAGGGAGGCTCCTGAACCGAAGAATAAGGAAGAGCTTCATTCGTTCTTAGGTCTTGCGGAGTTCTACTCAAAATTTGTAAACATTTTGCAGAAAAGTCTTATGATTTAAGACAATTGCTAAAACAGAGGTGCAAATTTGTTTGGGGAGAAAAATGTGTGGAAGCTTTTGAGCAGTTAAAAAATGAAATATGTAATGCAGCTCCTATCAAGGGTTTTGATCCGGATTTGCGTAGTGTGCTTACGGTGGATGCGAGTGGAAAAGGTTTGGGTGCAGTGCTTACACAAATTGAGGATGGTACAAAGGAGGTTGTGATTGGTTTAGCATCAAGAAGTCTCACGCCTGCAGCGGTAGTGTATTCAGTAATTGAGAGGGAAACCCTCGGGTGCGTATGGGGTATGGAACATTTTGGAGCCATTCTGTGGGGGACTGAGTTTGATGTTAGAACCGATCACAAGCCTTTGGTGTCTTTGCTTACAACTGGTGGAATGGTGAAAGCTTCAGCAAGAATTACCAGACTTTCAATGAGATTACAGGATTACAATTACAGGATTAAGTATGTGCCTGGGGTACAGACCAAAGTTGCTGATTGTTTGAGTCGAATTCCTTTACCTGTTAAGGAGGCACCAGGAAGTATTTGGGATGGTTATCAAATTGCACTGGTGGAAGAAGAAGGGATTAATTCAATTGAGAGGAAAGAGTGGATGGTGGAGTATGAGAAAGATGATTTGCTTAAAAAAGTGAAGGAGTGGATTTTGGAAGGTTGGGGAGAGAAGAAGCCAGACATACCAGAGGTGAGGAGTTTTTGGGAGGTAAGAAATGAGTTGGGTGTGGAGTCTGGATTTGTGATGAGAGGTGGGAAAGTTGTACCACCACTTGGTCTCAGGGATAAACTTTTGGATCTATGTCATGAGGGACATTTTGGAATAGTAAGGACTAAGAAAAGAGTTAAAGCTTCATATTGGTGGCCAGGAATTGATCTTGAGGTGGAGAGAAGAGTAAGGGATTGTGGACAGTGTGCTGATTCAGATAAAAGTTTACATACTTTGAGACCACAATTGATGCCTATGGAGTGTCCTGAGATGGTTTGGGATATGTTGGCAGTGGATTTTGTAGGTCCTGTGCAGTCCAAGTATGGCGAGACTAAATATATCATTGTGTTAGTGGACTATTTCAGTAAGTGGGTGGAGTTGGATATTGTAGAAAAGGCTGATGCGGACACTGTTGTGAAGTTTCTAGGAGAGGTGTTTTTGAAGGAGGGTTTACCTAAGAGGCTTCTTAGTGACAATGGAACACATTTTACGGCATCCAAAGTTGAGCAGTTTTTGCAGAGAAATGGTGTACGGCGTGTTAAAACTTCAGTGTATCATCCTGCTGGTAATGGTGCTGTTGAGCGCTTTATTCGGGTGATTAAAGGAACAATTCAAATTGCTTGTGAGAATAAGAAGAATTGGGAAGTGGAAGTTAAAAAGATGTTGTGGGGTTTCCGATTGATGCCATCTCTCACAGGATTCAGTCCTTTTGTTCTAATTCGTGGGAGAGAGCCTTTTATCAAAGATAACATAGGATGGATGGACAGTACAAGACATGTGGAGTGGTCACCTGAAGTTGTCAAGGGCAACATCATTAAAGCACAGCAAGTGTACAAAAGGAGCTATGGTTAAAAGGAATGCTACTAAGGATGAGACATTAAGAGTAGGAGATTGGGTGAAAACAAAAAAATGGGGTAAAGTGCCTAAAGGGCAAAGTGTATTTTCAGAACCATTGAGAGTTGTGGAATGTTTGAGGAACTCGGCGACATTGAGTGATAATCTGGTGTGGCACATGAGTCGTCTTGCTAAATGCAAGGGTTTTGGAAAAGGAGAAGGAGGAGATGTTGGTGGTTCTCTTGATTTGAATGATTGGTTGTGGGAAGATGAAGTGGGTGAAGAGATGGAGCAGGTTGCGGTGTGAAGCGGCATGTGCACAGGAGGTGTTGGCTGGGTCTGTGGTCGAACAGGAGTGTGTGGATACCGGTACAAGGAGATTGGGTAGGATGGGTAGAGTAATTTGCACTCCTTACAACCTTAAAGATTTTGTGTTGTGTTATAGCCTTTATCTTAAGTTATCATTTTGTTTTTTTTCTTCATGTGTATATTGTTAGTTGTATTGTATATAATTGTTTTGTAATTTCTTTCATTTGTTGCTCACTGTATGCAGGAGGGGGATGTGTGGTTTGCTGCATTCCACATTTGGAATGCATCCTGCATCTTTGTGAGGTATGTTGGAGTTCAGGGTTGCAGGAGTTCTGGGGCGGCAGTTGGGATTGAGCTTTGTCGTGTTAAGATGTACTTGCTGTCCTGTGCTGGCAGAGTTGCTAATAAAGGAAGTTACTATAAATATTTGGAGTTGTACTTTACAGTAGGCAAATTACAAGCTTCAGTTTAAATTGCAAGGTGCGAATGGCAACATGTTGCTGCAAGGCTACCAGTGCTAGGAATGCCGAATGAAGAAACAAAAAGAGGACCATGATAGTGAAGGAAGCCTTTAGGAGGTTGAAAACCTAGCGACCATTTTGAAAGTGAACTGTTTACGTTTCGTATTCGGAACTATGACATGCAAATGTGATTATGGGGCTTGAATTTACATATAAATTATTACTTTATTTTTAAAATGCAAAGTGGCTATTCATTACTGGAAAACTGTGTTTTCTAAGAAATACTACGAATTATTTAAAAAAAAGCAATGGCATAAAACTCATATACTGGTTAAAAAAAAGTAGTTTCCGAGCACCCCAGACCAAAACCCGGCCCTTGCAAGGCCCCCACCCGCCAGGCACTGCCTCCTGCAGCATGTCTGGCAATGCCCAGAAGGGAGGAGGGGCCATCACACCTGTACAGTGTGATGGCCAAAAAAAACGTTCTCTTAGTGAAATCACCGAAGATTAAGCTAGGCACACAAAGGAGGGGCATTTAAACAAATGCACCAATTACATGCCAGTATTTCCAAATGACACAGATAACAACCAATGGCAATTGGTGTGTGTGCCAAATGCCGTAGAAGAGATACAACAGGTCTTCGAGGCTCGACCTAAAAATATGTTTTTATGATTATATGACTGGATGTACCTAGGCCTTGCATTCTTTTCGGAAACCCCAGCGATAGAAACAACCTCAGTTCCCCTTAAATTCAGTCTCCTTGAGGCAGTGGCTAGGTGAGTGGGAATGCATGTGGATCCATTGTTTAGTGCTCTGGGAGCAAGGCAAGATTCATAATTGACCGTGGATCTGATATAGAAATCCATTATTCCACAGCCTGAGAAACACTGCTTGCTTACTCCTAGTAATTGCATTACTCCAAGTTTGTCCCTTTCTTTGATTGATTACTGATTGGGAGGCTGCTGTGCCTTGTAGACAATCGCATACTGTTTTGAAATAAAGACCCCTCACACCGTCACCGCATCTTGTTTTAGCTGAGTCAAGCCTTCCAGAACACAGTTAGCCTTGCCCTGATTTTTAATTAATCAAAACAAGGGACAAACTCGGGGTAATGCAATTCCCGGTAACTAATTGGAATATTAACTCTTTGCTTTGCTTAATTATTGATTGAGATATAGCAAGCAATAAGAAGACCAGGACAACTGAATCACTGTGCTCAAAAGAAATGTCCTTTTATTCAGAATCTGGTTATGTTCAATTCACTTCATAGATGTGAGAACCTTTGACCCCAAAACGTCCTCTACCTCTAACTCTTGCATCACTCTGTAATGTTTCACACAAAGTTAGAGGGGGTGGCCCATGTTGTGGCTCTACATATTTCTAATAAGGACGAACGCTGCACTTCTGCAAGGGAAGTAGACAAGCCCCTTGACCTTCCCTCAATTCCTGCTGGAAGAGGAACACCAGCCTCCCTATAAGCCAAGACAATTAAGGAGCACACCCATCTAATCACCATCACCGGCTAACTTGAGTATAATCAGAGTAGTGATCTGGAGGGAGGGAAAGGACAAGGGGAGGGAGCTGTCGGAAGAGGCCACTCCCTATTTATGCTCATTGCCACTGTCAGAAGAAACCAGGCAGAGCTAAGCTATGCTGGCTCTATTAAGACTTCTGTCACTCTTTTCCTCCTCAACGTGACCAGGAACCTTAGAATTAAGGGAAATGTGTGTGTGTATAGGAGGCCCTTTGGCCAGCGCAAGAAACAGCATCCTGGGCCACGATTTTGTCTTCCTTGTCATTGAAGAGAATCACAGAAAAAGAGCATTGTGTTTTGTGGCAAACAAACCCAGAACTGGACACCCCCACCTCTGGCAGATCAAGGAAAGCACTTGCTGACTCAGGCAGAGTTCTTTAGAGGTAGAATCTTTCTGCTCAACCTGTCTGTGCTCTTATTCACTGCACTCTGGATGAAGACTGCCACTAAGGATATGATTTTGTCTTGAGCCCACAAAAATACTTGATCTGAAATACTCGAGTGGATTGGACACCTTGTACCACTCTGTCTCTGAACGATTTTGCCATATTGTTGTCTATTCTGACAACTATTGCCTTGCTCACTAGAAGATGAAAGAGAGAGCGATGAATGTCAGTTAGATTTCCTCCAGTTGGAAGACCTTATCTGCTGAGTAAAGGGCCAGTGGCCCTGAATATGATTGGGACCTATCCATGACCCCCCAGCTGGTTGAATATGAATGTTATTAACACAACTGAAAGCTGAGGGGATAATGAATCTGTAGTATCCTGTTCATGTTAATGTTCTGCCACTTTCCCTCCTCCTGCTCAGCCAGTGTGAATGTGCTGTGTGCTGCATGGAATGTTGGAGTGATGATGCGTATTGGAATGTTGGGTCCTGTGAGGTGAAGTGTGACAGTTGGAGAATGGGCTGAGCAGCAGGCAGGCTGCTCCTGGTGGGGCTGCTTCACAAGAACTCTACAACATGTTACTTCAATAAATCTACTTAATCTACATCCTACCTGCGTGGACCTCATTACTACATTATTTTGGCGACGAGTTGGTGACTAACTCACGTGTTACTATTGGTCTTCATGGACCTGGCTATCAAAAGAGTACCTGAAGATGAAGCAATCTACAGAGCCTACAGATGCTGACAACGCAACATACATTACCAAGAGGAGGTACCCACTGAAAAGAAAAAGCGCTCACAAGAAACAAAGGAGTTCTACACAGAACAGCAAAGACGTCCACGAGAAACCAAGAAGTATTTCACAAACAAGTAAAGATGTACACAAAAAACCTATGAAGATGAAGCACTAGGGGGCCGATTCCGATCTCGGCCGGAAGCGCACCTAACACCATTCGCCCGGAAAAAAACCAAGCCGAGCGCGTGTTTCCCGACCGATTCGAACATGCGACCGAACGAACAAGTACGATGCGCACAACTGCCCGGATCCCGACCCAGCCGTACTTACCCAATCCAGCTCCTGTTCACCGCCCGAGCCGGATCCGTAAACGCAGAATCGAGTCGCACGGAAGCCAAAATACAGCACCCTCCGTCCGGACTAGTACGATGCGCCTTCCGTACACGCCGAACCCGTCGCTACGCACGGCACGTCAGAGCATCCGGGAGAGGCGCACATAAGCTCCGATTCGCGCCACAAGACGATCCACTGCTACGAGACGAACACGCCAGCCACGATGACGAGACGAAGCAACGAGAAAGACGAACGAAACGAACCAACCATGAATCCCATCGCGCAGGTCCTACCAATACTCTACATCTATTACCGGAACTGGTACGGACGCGTACGGAGCAGAAGGTAAGTCAAACACCCACCACACAAACAAACTACACGTACCAGACATACAACACACACACATAGGGATGCAGAAATGACTCACACCAGCAACAGCAGAACCATAGGGGCGGGATGGCTATCACCAATACCATATACACCCATAGGGGCCTTGATGCCTACCACTACTACCACCCCTACCCATGGGGGGCTGGATGCCTACCACTACCACCACCCCTACTCAGGGGGGGCTGGATACCTGTCACTACTACCACCCCTACCCATGGGGGGATGGATGCCTACCACTACTACCACCCCTACCCATGGGGGGCTGGATGCCTACCACCACTACCATCCCCACTCATGGGGGCTGGATACCTGTCACTACTACCACCCCTACCCATGGGGGGCTGGATGCCTACCACTACCACGACCCCTACTCAGGGGGGGGCTGGATGCCTGTCACTACTACCACCCCTACCCATGGGGGGCTGGATGCCTGTCACTACTACCACCCCTACCCATGGGGGGCTGGATGCCTACCACCACTACCATCCCCACTCAGGGGGGGCTGGATACCTGTCACTACTACCACCCCTACCCATGGGGGGCTGGATGCCTACCACTACCACCACCCCTACTCAGGGGGGCTGGATACCTGTCACTACTACCACCCCTACCCATGGGGGGCTGGATGCCTACCACTACCACCACCCCTACTTAGGGGGGCTGGATGCCTGTCACTACTACCACCCCTACCCATGGGGGCTGGATGCCTACCACCACTACCATCCCCACTCATGGGGGCTGGATACCTGTCACTAATACCACCCCTACCCATGGGGGGCTGGATGCCTACCACTACCACCACCCCTACTCAGGGGGGGCTGGATGCCTGTCACTACTACCACCCCTACCCATCGGGGGCTGGATGCCTACCACTACTACCATCCCCACTCATGGGGGGCTGGATGCCTGTCAATACCACCACCCCTACCCATGAAGAGCTGGATGCCTACCACTACCACCACCCCTACCCATGGGGGGCTGGATGCCTACCACTACTACCACCCCTACTCAGGGGGGGCTGGATGCCTGTCACTACTACCACCCCTACCCATGGGGGGCTGGATGCCCACCACCACTAATAACCCCACTCATGGGGGGCTGGATGCCTACCACCCACACCACCCCTACTCATAGGATGGGTAATGCATGACACAACCAGCATACTCCAACATAAGGAATGTAAGAAAAAAACAGCCTCCCAACACCATGACAAGCGTGTGTAGACTGTGTCAAATGCCTACAACACTGAACATGACATTGAACATACAATGTGACCCCCTATCACATGTGTCACACATAAATGTGTGTGGCCTCCACAATGCAAGCAGACCCTGACCACTGTGGCAATGGGGTCCAGCCCCCATCATCACAGTGACCAAAAGGTAAGTGTGGGGTCCATAGCTGAAGCACATTTTGAACATTGTGGCAATGGGGTCTAAGCCCCCATCATCACAGTGACCAAAAGATAAGTGTGGGGTCCATAGCTGAAGCACATTTTGAACATTGTGGCAATGGGGTCTAAGCCCCCATCATCACAGTGACCAAAAGGTAAGTGTGGGGTCCATAGCTGAAGCACATTTTGAACATTGTGGCAATGGTGTCTAAGCCCCCATCATCACAGTGATCAAAAGGTAAGTGTTGACATTGAAAAAGCTGCAACTGCCAAACTGCATGGATGATTCCTGGTCACAGAACAACAAACACATCAGTGGCAAAGTAGTGCTTGTGTCCCATAGCAACATAGATTGGGGGAGGCAAACAGTGCAGTGCAAAGAAGACATACCTTTGCCATGTGCAGACAAACATCACCCATGGGGGCTGACACTGTCAACATTCATCAATGACACAATGACAGAAGTGACCATCATAATGCAGACCCACATATTTGCACCAATGGGCACACAAATGTAGATATCCTGTGGAGACTGTAGATGTGAGGTGAACAAATACCATACCATGGCAGCAATGGGACACACAAACAATGATCATTGTGCTGACTGATGACCTAGGAGTCCCAGGGACAGCAGGGGGAACCCCCTAAACAACATACAGCCAATGGCACACCGTAGATATGCCAATGCAGTGGTGCAGATGCACAAACACAAACAGGCAGCCCCACACTGCATATCAAACACAACAGGTGAGGGGGGGGTGCCAGTGTCCCCAGGCAACCACACAACACATGAGGAGGCCTGAATACCAATCACACAGATGTGCTTACAGTGCCACACAAAAGAAACTCATGGGTCCGAATACCCTCTGTGGGCAATCAGGCATTGTTAGATGAGAGGGAGCCCAAATTACACAGGTCACACAGGCTTGTGGGAACAGCAACTAACACAGCAAGACACAGACCCACCACAGCACTACCCCCAGGGTCCCCACATTGTGGTGACACTGGCCTGCATGGCAATCCCACTGTGATGACAAAGCTAGATGTCGTTCACGCTGTGAACCACAGTCATGTGTCCTGAGCAACAAACTACCATCACACCTACACAAGCACAAATCTATCAGCATGGCCTGTCAGCCAAGGCCAACATGGAGGCAGGGGTCCAGACGTGCAACAACTCTCATCTGCACACACTCAACACCACACACCATGATCTCCACCAATGTGCAGCAGTGAAGCTCACACACACTGGTGACATTGCACATGCACCCATGACAATCCCAGGGGTGGTGGTGGCAACTAAGGTGCAGAAACCCATCACACATGGCCAGTCAACAAGACTCGTGAATGTCTGACACACTGCACAGTACGCCGTACATGGACATGACGACAATACCACAACAACCAATGGGATCCTGGCCACAGACACACACCAATGAAGAAGCCAAGGTCACCCACAAAGAACACACATAGACAACTTCCAACATTGCAGCTCTGACCCTGAGGAGTGGCAGCAGTCACACACACAACGTGTCACAATCACTGAAAGCTAACACAAACTGGAAATTACATGACCGGTGTAACCAACAAGTGCCAAGGGGAATCCTGACTGTGTCCCATCTGCGTTTGCCCACAAACTCAGCCCTGACAGCAAACACACCTATGGGTGACACCATGATGACCAGTAATGTGCCATGCACCCACATCACAGAGAACCCAGGGAGATGACTTGGGGGGGGGGGGAACATAGGTCAACTCAGCAAGCATCACAAACAGGAACATCACTAGGGATCCCAGCCTGCCTAGCAAAATGGAAGTGAACACACACAGACATGCTCACACAACACACACCTTGTGCCCAGGCAATGTCACAGAATTACACACTGCCATGAGGGGACTCCACTCCTGTGTAAGGAAAGCTGTGCCATACGTTGTCTTAGTAGGGCTCTATCATGTCAGCAGAACACTTGGTCACACAGTCAACAATTAGCACAAAATGAAGGCTACCGTCACATCAGCCTGGTCATGGGAGTGTCACCGAAATCATCAGCACAGATCCAACACACATGTATAGCAAGTTGCACTGATAACACAGATGATTCCTTCCCCATTGATGCCCAAACTTGCATGTCCAGTGGAGATGGTCACACGGTCAGGGAAGTAGACTAATCGAACAATGGCAAGCACAACAGATGTGCAGGGGTGTAGGCCACAGATGTGATATTGCAAATGTAAGTAGGAAATCCCATTGACAAAATTGAAAACATGACACCCTCATATTGCTGCAAAGGATGACATGGATACACACCAGGATAGGACACATTCCCCCTGGACCACATGGGGTCCTGCACAGTAACACTTCTTTTTCCTGAGATCAAAACTCACCATCACTGCAGCAAGGGCACGGTTAGCAACATCAACATCATGTACATCAGAAGCAAAACCACTAGAGAACAGAAAGTAGCTTTATTCAGCATTTGTGTGTTAACGGAGTTAAAGTCCTGAAATACAACAAAGGCCAATGGCCAGTCCACAACAAAGTCCAAACAGGGTGACAGTGGCAGATGTCACCCTTCGCATGCCTGCAATGCTACACCCCAGGGACATCCCCCTCGGAGGGGCATACGGGGGGGCAGGCCAGGCACCGCAGGGACAGGATCAGGGCTCACCAGAAGGAGGCAGGGAAGGGGTGGTGGGTGCTGGAGAGTCACTGACCACTGCAGTGGAGGTGTCTGACATGGTGTGTGCCGGCACAACTGGGGGGCATGACTCAGATGGTGTGGGTGCCGGCACGACTGCAGTGGGCTGGGCAGATGGAGTGGACATGTCCACCACTGCAGTGCCCAAGTCAGACGGGGTGGTAGTGGACTCCACTGCAGTGCCTATCTCCAGGGGAGTAGAATGGGGTTCAGGTAAGGTGGGCAGGACAGAGGGGGTGGACACCGTCTCCACACCAGTGGCACAGACATGCGCAGCGGGGGGTGTGGTGCTGGAAGAGCAAGTGGCAGGGGGAGAAGGGTGGATCATTTTGGGGATGGTGTATCTGTGGGTGGGGGAACCTGGGGCAGGGTGTGGTGGGGGCACCTGTGGAGTGGGGGCCTGAGGGATGGAGGAAGGAGACTTGGTGGTTGAGCTGCAGGGCGGCGGCGGGGTCTTGCTCTTCCGGGTCCGGGGGGACTTGCGGATGGGTGCCTCAGTCGGTCTGCGCCTGGGGGAGGGTGTCTGGGGGTGAGGGGCACTCCCCTCTGTGTGGGTGGGCTTCCTCTTCCCCCTGTATGCTGGATCAGCTGGATTGGAGGGGAAGAGGCCAAGGTCACAGAGGAAGACCCGCTGTGTAGGTGGGGTTGCAGGTGAGGCAAGGGAAGGGGCCTTGGAGGGAGAGGTATCGGAGGACTGCGGAGTGACTGTGGATGCCTGTGTGTGTGTCTGTCCCCCATCCCCTGTGGGTGTGGTATCAGTCCCCTGAGGATGCCTGCGTGCACGTCTTGTTTTTGGAGTGGGTGTGTCTGTGCTGCCCGTGTCTGTGTGTTTGGGTGAATGTGCAGGTGTGCATGTGCTTGGGACAGGTAGGGTGCCAGGAAGTGTGGATGGGGCAGAGGTAGGAGGGGTGAGGGACTGTTGGAGGAGGGACACTGCTGCCGTCAGGGAGGAGTCCATGGACCTATTGCTCCTCTGTAGGGCAGACATGCCCGATGAGATGCCCTCCATTAACGACACCAGCTGAGTCAACAGAGTGGTGTGGGCATGGAGGACACTCAGCATTGCTGTCTGCCCTACATGGAGCTGGCGAAGTAGGTACACAGACTCCTCACTCAGGGCAGCAGGGGACACAGGGGCAGGGGGTGCGGTGCCTGGCACGAAGGAGACATGCTCCCGAATACGGGAGCCTCCACGGACCTCTGGAATGGGAGCCGATGGGAGGGCGGTGGTGGTGGTGGCGGGGACAGCAATACTAGCTGGGGTGTGGTGGCTGCTGACACCCGCCTCCACAAGGGAGTCATCCTCCGAGCTGCTGTGGTCCTCAGCTGAGGTGGATGCTGCTGAGGACTCCTCGGTGTGGCTCCCCTCGCCCTCCGTGCCACTGGGTCCCTCCGACCACTCCTCGGCTGCTGACCCAGTCTGGCTCTGCGGCTCCTCCTGGTCCGTGGAGCTGTCCCCTCCTGTGGTCGTGGATGTATCTGCAAACAATAGGGAAACAGACAAACATCAGTCACCTGCACTGACCGCACACACCACAGTAAGTACAGCACATTACAGAGCAAGCCCTGGCAGCCTTAGTTGAACATTGCCAAAAGTGCCCAAACAGAGAAGGAGAAGCCAATTGTCAGTCTGATGGTCAACCATGGCACTCACATCCCTCCTGGCCTTGCACCCATCTGTCTGGTGTCTGTCGGATGGCAATACCCCAGTGTGGACACATGCACCACCTACACATTAGTTGGACAGTGCAGAGAACACGGTGAAGTATGTGAACATGCACACATCACAACTTTTGCCACTGAGTCAGTACAGATGTCCGGATAAAGGGATGGCCAGGGTCTATTTTGAAATGCATGTGATGCATACCAGCACCAGACACCATGATGCACCCATGTCCTGATAGTCAATGCCACAATGGGGTGCATGTAGCACATGTCACTTACCTGCAGGATCACTCATAGGAAGTTCAATGCCATGGCACAGGCATGCCTGCAGAGTCATACATCACTGTCTCCAGTCACATGGGCAGGGCAGCCAGACAACAACAGTCTGCACTGTGTCACAAACATAGGTCATGGGGAATGCAAGTCCTGGAGCTGACAAGTGCACATGTCCATCCCCCACAAACCACATCATCTGAACTCTTATTTGTCCACGTCATACCAATTGGACATATGGGAGACCTGAAACACAACCCTCAGAACCTGAGCACCTCACAATCTGCTGTGAATGGGAAACAGCTGCCTGAACTTCGCATTCGCATACCCCAGTCTGCACGGTCAAGTGATCAAACACCTATATGTCACACAAGTATCGTCCCCTATGGTCACATCTCCGGTGGCATGCTGAGCCCTAACCGAGAAACACCCCAGTAGTCCTGACAACGTAGCCACAGCACAATGACACAGAGGCAGACACCTGAGGGAACATTTCACTGAGCACAACGTGTCAGCTGATACACGGGAGTGGTAGTACAGAGTGTATTGTATGGCCTGGAGGAGGCATGACTGTCCTGCTCCACGTGAATGAGGGATGAGGCCTGGACAGTAGCCAGGTGGCTAAGTATGTGTGACACACTTGATATACATACTCCTGAGGCTCAAACATTGTTCCCACCCGCAGCATGGGTGTGTGCCAAATACCCCAGACACATGTGGTGAATCAGAACAGCAATTGGACCACATATCAAAGTAACACGCAGATTACATGTCAGAACTCAGGCATTGTGTAGGCAATGGACCCACCCATGAAGCCCACCACAGAGTTATGGGAACAAATGCTGTCCCCCACCTTGAGCTAAGCAAAATGCAAGGATACAGTACCCAAGTGACACAATTTCCTGACTGCAAGGGCCACACCGGGGTATCAGATGAGGAGTGGGCAGTGCACAATTGAGGGACATGGGTCCTGGACCACATGACTGATGTACTGTTGAAGTTAAAGCAGGCCAGAGGGCACATAGCATGTCAGACAAAGTGCACATTGCAGTCATGGACTCACCCCCTCCTTGCTGCTGTCTGTCCTTCAGCTGCCCATCCAGGTCAGGGAAGACCACCGCCAGGATCCGGAGCATGTGGGGGGTCAGGGTCCGGTGTCCGCCCCTCCTGCGAGGAGGCGACAGCTTCAGCTGGACCCGTGCGATCCTCCGGGTCCAGCCCCGAAGGTCCTGCCACCTCTTCTGGCAGTTGCGGATCCGGCGCTTGTAGACCCCCACGGATCTCACTGCCCGGACGATGGTCAGCCATATCTTCTGCTTCTGGTGGGCATCAACCTGTGGGGATGACAAAGTGAAAAGCCCATTACTACACATGCAACATTTCCGTGCATCACACATTTGGATATACATGTCTCAATCACAGGGGCACATGATGTACACAGGCAGTGCAACGATGGCTATGTACAGTCTGCCAGCAGTTACTACATGGTATCATTGCCTGGGAAGTAAAACCTCGTTTAAATGCACTGTTACTGCACTATACCTGTTCAGTGCATGTAACTACACACTATGGGGGGTGACAACTACTCAGTGAGCCTGCTAGCCAGTGGCGTGCAGACTGTAGGTCTTGCTAGTCAGACAACATGCACATTTAGTAAGGCAGTGGACAGCACACTCACCTGCTCCCCTGGTTTCCCATACAGCTTGCTGTACTGTGGAAGGAGACTGTCCAGCAGGGCCTGGTTCTCCTCAGTGGTGAAGGCTGGGGCTCTCTCCACAGTACGTGCCATTGCAGGATCCAGAGGATGCAGATACAGCAGCAGTGGGGGTGGCAGATGTCGTCCTGGAGCATGTAGTGCAGGCAAGTGAGCTCTCAGGGGAACAGCCAGCATTATATGTGTGCTGCTGAGGCAGATACTGCCCCATGTGTCCAAAGTGATAGGTCCAAGTCGTTTGCATCTTCTGAATCTGGGCAATACATGGATTTGCACCATTTACACATGCCCACAGCATCCTTCAAAAGTTCAACTTCATGACACCCATGAATTTGCAACATTGTTGTGGGTGGCCAACTGAATTCACAGCATCCGAGTCGTTAAAGGTTTGAAAACGCGTCCGTTGCCATGCCAGGCCATAGCCAATGCGTGCGCACCGATCGGTCCATTGCTGTACAACGCGTACCCGCTCACATCGTATGCAATGGCCAATGCGTGTGCACCGATCGGTCCATTGCTGTACAACACGTGCCCAAACACATCGTATGCAATGGCCAATGCGTGCGCACCGATCGGTCCATTGCTGTACAACGCGTATTTCGAAAACAATGCGTACCCGCTCACATCGTATGCAATGGCCAATGCGTGCGCACCGATCGGTCCATTGCTGTACAACGCGTGCCCAAACACATCGTATGCAATGGCCAATGCGTGCGCACCGATCGGTCCATTGCTGTACAACGCGTATTTCGAAAACAACGCGTACCCGCTCACATCGTATGCAATGGCCAATGCGTGCGCACCGATCGGTCCATTGCTGTACAACGCGTATTTCTCTCAGCATCATATGCAATGGCCAATGCGTGCGCACAGATCGGTCCATTGCTGTACAACGCGTCCCTGTACAAGTCACTGGCATATGTCACCGTGCCTGTCACAGGTGAACGTATGCCAGCCACATTTACTTCCCAGGGAGTGAGGGGCACACCTACAACACCACAGCCTGTCCACACTGTATCCAAAGGCATGTAAGGCTGCATTACCTGTTCCGTGTATGGGGGTCAACATGTTGTTTTGTGGGTGGCACTTGGGGGCAGCCACTCCCAGACTGTGCACGTGTTCATGGGGACAGAATCCTTGGTGTGTTGTGCACATGAACACTGTGGTGTGCAACTGTTCATTTCAGAGCATGTGGCATGGTCACATTTCACGGTTGTGTATGTGTATGTCATGTCACATACCCCCTGAGTCCCATGTGGGACGGTATGTACGTCCCAGGATGACCCATTGCCACAATTGTGATGGCCCTCCACAGTCTGTGTGCATGTTGTGTTTACAATGTCTCTAATTCCATGTGCACAATGGGAGACAGTCTCCACATCCACGTTGTTTGTGCATGGACTTTGATGTTGTGCGTGTGTGTGTCACAGATGTCCATGTCTGTCCTGCCGAGGCAACAGGGACCACTACCTGTGGGGGTCATGGTTGTTTAGCTGTGGTGTATTCATGATGCACCATGTCATGCCAGTGTCCATGTGGCAATACAGGGTCCCTGGGTATCTACCTGTCGATGAGCTGTGATGCCTGGGGCACATCTGTCCTCACATGTCACTGTGGTGTGTGTTTGGAACGTGACAGCAGTACATGGGTACTGTGACACAGCCTAATGATATCCCATAGCACAACCTGGGACTTGTTGAGGACACATGTTGAACTGTGATGTTAGATGTTAGCCATGTAGGTGCCATACATGTCCTTACGGAACGCCACACTCATCATGTACTTGTGTCTCGTAATGATGTAACATGTGATATTGAGTCTAGTCTATGCCACATATGTGGGGTGACTGACAATCTTTCTTTCTTCACCTATGCACTGCAGGGCACCAGCTGTCCATCGGCCATTCCCTGACCTTGCAACAATGGTTGAACGGGACTGCATCCGACGGTACCGCTTCACCAGGCCACTGATTGAGGAATTGACGGTGCGGTTGGCCCCACATTTGCAACCTGGCCGGACATACCCTACAGCGCTGACCCCCAAGGTGAAGGTGATGGCAGCCCTACACTTCTTTGCCACCGGTACCTTTCAACACACTGTGGCGTCTGCTGGTGGGATGTCACAGACCATGTTCAGCCGTGTGCTCCGCGATGTTTTGGAGGCAATGTTGAGATACCTGAACCAGTACATCTATTTCCCTAAACAACAACAACTCACTGACGTCAAGAGTGACTTCTATGCCCTGGGGAGGATGCCGCATGTCATTGGCTCCATTGATGGGACACATGTGGCTTTGGTACCACCACAGGCACATGAGCAGGCATACAGGAACCGCAAACATTACCATTCGGTCAATGCACTGGTGGTATGTCTTGCAGATATGAGCATCTCACACGTGTGTGCCCGTTTCCCCGGTTCTGCACACGATGCCTACGTGATGACGAGTAGTCGCATCCCGAGGATGATGTCACAGATGCGGAACCAGCGTGCCTGGCTTGTCGGTGTGTACTGACTTTGTACCATTGTGTGTGTTCTGCAATGTAGTATTCCACCCTCTTTTCCAACTCAGCTAATGTGCAATTGTCTGTATGTAGGTGACTCCGGATACCCCAACATGCCGTGGTTGCTGACGCCCCTCAGGAACCCTGTGACACCAGCCCAGATGCGCTACAATGAGGCACATGGTCGGACCAGGAGAGTGATTGAGCGGACATTTGGTCTCCTGAAGAGCCGCTTTCGCTGCCTGGACAAGACAGGAGGGGCCCTCCCATATGCCCCAGCAAAGGTGTGCAAGATTGTCATCGTCTGCTGCATGCTACACAACCTGGCAGTGCGGAAGGAGTTGCCTCTCATCCTGGATGACGATGACCAACATCCGCCACCTGTGGAGGATCCTGGCCTGGGCCACGATGCCAGTGATGGTGATGATGATGAGGGTGATGTCCGCACACAGCTCATCACCAACTTCTTCAGCTGAATGTGAGTATCCAGAGATGTCATGTCAATGATGTGAGTTTGCGTGATATGTGTTGGTGGTGCTCTGGTGCCGTTTGAGTGTGTCCATGTGCTACTTGACTGTATGCGTGCAGCGATGTGTCCTTACAGGTAGTCTGTACTCCCCAACAGTGTTGACATGCGAACTTGGTTTTGTGTAGGTATCTTGTGACATGTATTGGGCATGAGTATTGCAGTTCTGTCCTGTTCTTCAGTGCTTTTGACTGTGTGTCATTTCTGTCCTTCACAGGGTACTTTCAGAGTTGGTTGGTCGACTGTGATCCCCCGACACCGTGATTCAACTTCCAGGGTGGAAGCTGTCGTTTCCCTACAGGTGATGTGCCCCACACCCCTGGACTTCCTTTCTTCTACACTTGTTGACTGTGTGGCCACTGCCACGTGGGATTACCTTGCATCTGTAGTGGAAACAACATGTTGCAAATGTGTAATAAACCTGTGCTTCACTTTGGGATGTGCGTTGTCTGTGGTCACACATCTGACTGACATTTGCTTACTGCACCAGTGGGCTAGTTAACACAGACCGTGAATAGGTGTGGTGTCTGTGCATTGCACTGTATTTCCTGGCAACATCAGTGTAGGCGATGAGTCAGATGGCCCTGGTGTGTATGTGTTGTGTAGCCCTAGTGGTGTGTCTCCCTCATATGTGTCACGTCGCCATGACTCACATGACGGTGTTGTACTTGCTGTAGCAGTTAGCATGCACAGTGTCATTTGGCAGATCATCATCTCCATGACAGAAACCACGTTGGAATAACAACAGAGGCAAGTATGGTGTATTAGTGAGTTTATTTACATACATGTGTGAGGATAGTGCACAGGATGGTGGGTGCTGTACATTGGGATTGTAATCCAAAGTTCCCAGATGATTTGGAAGTCTTGGTAGCAGAAATGTCCAGGGTAAAGTCAACAGTCATCTGATACATTGGTCCAACTTAAACTCCCCATGTCATGTGAGGGAGTTGGGATGCATGCGACAGGGTGAACAGTTTGCACACAAAGGTGGATTTCCAGAACAGGTGTTGGGTACCTGGGGGATGTGCATGGCCATCGGCCTCTCAGTTGTCCTTCCTCGGACGACCCCTCTTCTTTGGGGGGGGACCCTCACGTGCAGGCTGCTGCAGTGCAGGGGACTCTCCGCCAGAGTCATCCTCCCTCCCTGTGGCAGTTGCAGTTGTTGTGGCACCAGATGTTGTGGGCACACAGGGAGGTGTGGCCATGTTGGTGCTAATCTGGCGGAGGCATGTCAATATGTCCCTATGCACCACCGTCAGTTCTTGCAATGTGTCCCACTTGGACTCCATGCCAGCCATGTGTGTCTCCACACGTGACGTGTGAGTCCAAGCAGGCATGATGGGCAGCCTGCTGTTGTTGAATGTCCTTGAGGATCCCCACTACCTGGCTGACCTCTCCAGTGCTATTCTGGTATGCATCAGCAATGCGTACCAGTTGTGGGTCATCATGCAGTCCAGACCCCTCTGCAAACAGCGACCTATGTCTACCACCCCTCCCACCACCCCTGGCGACACGTGCGGGACCTGCAGTGGCACGCACAGGTGACCCTAGGCCCACTTGGGGGTTGTCACTGGTGTTGTTGTCCGTTGCTCCAGGTTGGGCCGGGGTCACTGTGCTGGTGTTATTGTTGGTCCTTGGTCTGTATATGTCGGCGGGGGTGGTCTGTGTGTTGGCAGTTGTTGGAGGGGTGGGTGCAGGGGGTGCAGATGGTGGTCCTGCTGGTGCTGCATGATGACTCACACCGGAGGTGCCAGGTAGGTCTTCGCCATCTGAGGAGGCCAGAGGCAGTTCCACACCAGTGAGCTGAGTGTCCCCCGGAGCCTGGGACAGGGACTCCTCATTGTCTGCTGCTGGGTCCCCATCATCACCTGTTTTGGGAGACACACACAATGTATGTTATGTTTCTGCAGGCATCAATGGTTCACACACCTGACAGTTGTGGCTGTACCTTTGGATGCAGGCCTGTACATCGCATTGTCCTAAGTTGTCACAGTCAGGGGTTGATATTGGTGTGGCACATTGTCCTGCAAACTTGAAGCATTTCAATGTGAATGTTGAGGTGTGTACATGGACAGCATTGGTTGTATTTGGTGGACATCCGGCCCTCCTTCTCCCCCAGCCCAGTTATCCCACCATGAAGCATGCCACCCTTGCAGTGGGTTCAGGTTGACTCTCAGGATGTCAGTCAGTGGTGTCCTGCTGTTGGTTGGTGCACAGTTCCCAGCATGGCCTTGTGCTCCCCACAACAGAGCACCATTGTCATACATCTTTGAAGTGGCTTTTCACTCCCTGTGAGGTGTGCATGCTTCAGTGTGAGCTTGCTGGGCCATGTGGGTGGGGGATGTTGAGCTGTGACTACCACTCCCATCATGCTATTGCCTACACCCCCCTTCCCAGCATGCCCATACTTCCTTCCTTTTGAGTGGACTTCACTGTGTGTGAGTGTGACAGCAATGGCAAGATGGCTGGCACTGGTGTCCTGTTGTTTGTTGGTGGCCAGTTCCCAGCATGGCCTTGTGCTCCCCACAACAGAGCACCATTGTCAGACATCTTTGATGTGGCTTTTCACTCCCTGTGAGGTGTGCATGCTTCAGTGTGAGCTTGCTGGGCCATGTGGGTGGGGGATGTTGAGCTGTGACTACCACTCCCATCATGCTATTGCCTACACCCCCCCTTCCCAGCATGCCCATTATTCCTTCATTTTGAGTGGACTTCACTGTGTGTGAGTGTGACAGCAATGGCAAGATGGCTGACAGTGGTTCCTGTTGTTTGTTGGTGCCCAGTTCCCAGCAGGGCCTTGTTCTCCCCACAACAGTGCACCAGTGTCAGACATCTTTGAAGTGGCTTTTCACTCCCTGTGAGGTGTGCATGCTTCAGTGTGAGCTTGCTGGGCCATGTGGGTGGGGGATGTTTAGCTGTGACTACCACTCCCATCATGCTATTGCCTACACCCCCCTTCCCAGCTTGCCCATACTTCCTTCCTTCTGACTCTGCTTCCCTGTGGGGTAGTGTGCCTGTGCGGAATGGATGGCTGACAGTGTTGTCCTGGCGTTTGTTTGGCTACAAGTCCCATGTGTGTCCCTGTGCTTCCCACAGCATAACCCAGGGTGGTGGTTCTTTGTGGGATAATTAATTTTAGTGTGAGGCAATGCATTTTCCCAGGTGAGTTGTGTGTAGTTTGTGTTAAGGGTGTATGTGAGAAAAGCTGCTGGTAACTATGGTCAGAGCTGTCAGTCCTCCTTCCCACCCAGCCAGATATCCCACCATGGAACGTGCTTCCATTGCAGGGAGTACAAGTTGGCTTTCAGGATGTCAGTCAGTGGTGTCCTGCTGTTTGTTGGTGCCCAGTTCCCAGCAGGGCCTTGTGCTCCCCACAGCAGCAGCCAGTGTCAGCCATCTTGTCAGTTGTTTTCCATTCCCTGTGATGTGAGCATGGTTCAGAGTGGTGTTGATGGGCGAATTGTGAGGGTGAGCAATATCTGTGACTGCAACTCCCATCATGCTATTGGCTACACTGACTTGACCAGCATACACAGGATTCCTTCCTTTCTGTGGGCTTCCCTGTGTGGTGGTGTTCTAGTGGTGGCTACATATCTGACTGTGTTTGTTGGTTAGATTTGTGCCACTGCCTAGCTTTATTTGTTGTTGGGTTTGTACATGTCATGACACAGTTATATATCACTATGAAATGGCATGTATTGTGTTTATCTGACTGACATACACATCTTGGGATGATTCTGGTTTTGTTGCTGTGGATTTGCTAAGGGTGCATGGTTTGACTATCCCCTTGACAGTGATGTGTGTATATTGTCACACGATATTGGGTATATTTGTTGTGTACTCACCAGGCTCTGGGATGTTTGATAGTCCATGTACGCTCACTGGTGGTAGGATGGCCCGCACCTTCTCCTCCCAGGGCCTGAGGTATACTGGTTTGGCAGGAGGGCCACTGCCTGTGTGTTGGCTCAAGGCGTAATCCTTCTTTAGTAGGTCCCTGACCCTCCTGCGCACATCATACCACCTGTTCTGGATGTCTTCCTTTGTGTGCAAACTTGGTGATTGTGCATTCACCCTGTTGACGATCCTCTCCCACATCTTGGTTTTCTGCGACATGGGTGTCTGTTGGACCAATGTACCAAACAGCTGTGGCTCTACCCTGAAGATCTCATCTACCAGGACTTCCAATTCACTGTCTAGGAACTTTGGATTCTTCTTTGGGGGCATGGTGATGGGTGGTGGTGGTGATTGATGTGGGTGTGGGTGTGCAAGTGAGGGTGTGTGGGTGTAGGTTTTGCTGGGTGTATGTGAGGGTGCTATTTGTTGGGGTGCTGATGGTGTGTGGCTTGTGTGATGGATGAGTTGTGAGTGTGTCTGTGGTTGCTGTCTGTTGGTGTTCTGTGCTGGCAGGTCAGTTGAATTTGCAAAGGATCATGGTAGGGATTTGTGGCCTTTATATGGGTGGAGTTGTGGGTGTGTCTTTGTTCCCTGTTTCCCCCCCCCCAGTATTTATTGGCTTTGTAATTGCTTGTTTGGCCTTTTTTTTTTTGTATTTTTCCCTTTGTACTTTTTGTGCATGTAGGAGACGTTCTTCTGACCGAGTCAGACGCTGCAGTTGTCTCGTGCGAGCTTCTCCGAGTCGTTCACGCTGTGTTTGTGCTGTGTTTCATGTGTGACACAAAAGGGGATGATGGACGGAACGTTCGAGCCAATCAAACACTCACCCCCAGTCAACTGATCTGGGTTTAATCCATCATCATTCTTTAGCTCACTCCACCACCCCAGTTCAGACATGGCCATATGCAAATCAGTCTGACCCTGTGCCTCATGGGAACAGTCCAGCCCGAACTGCCAAGCCATGTCTTCCCTGGACCGGAAACAAGCATCCTAGGACCGGTTTCTGGCATTCCAGCCGTCATCAGCCAGGCTTGCTTGAATCCAGTGGCAAAGTGAGCAAGGGACCCACGTCTGGGCATACCCCCGCCAACTTAGGGCGAACAAAGCGACACAAAAGGGGATGATGGACGGAACGTTCGAGCCAATCAAACACTCACCCCCAGTCAACTGATCTGGGTTTAATCCATCATCATTCTTTAGCTCACTCCACCACCCCAGTTCAGACATGGCCATATGCAAATCAGTCTGACCCTGTGCCTCATGGGAACAGTCCAGCCCGAACTGCCAAGCCATGTCTTCCCTGGACCGGAAACAAGCATCCTAGGACCGGTTTCTGGCATTCCAGCCGTCATCAGCCAGGCTTGCTTGAATCCAGTGGCAAAGTGAGCAAGGGACCCACGTCTGGGCATACCCCCGCCAACTTAGGGCGAACAAAGCGACACAAAAGGGGATGATGGACGGAACGTTCGAGCCAATCAAACACTCACCCCCAGTCAACTGATCTGGGTTTAATCCATCATCATTCTTTAGCTCACTCCATCACCCCAGTTCAGACATGGCCATATGCAAATCAGTCTGACCCTGTGCCTCATGGGAACAGTCCAGCCCGAACTGCCAAGCCATGTCTTCCCTGGACCGGAAACAAGCATCCTAGGACTGGTTTCTGGCATTCCAGCCGTCATCAGCCAGGCTTGCTTGAATCCAGTGGCAAAGTGAGCAAGGGACCCACGTCTGGGCATACCCCCGCCAACTTAGGGCGAACAAAGCGACACAAAAGGGGATGATGGACGGAACGTTCGAGCCAATCAAACACTCACCCCCAGTCAACTGATCTGGGTTTAATCCATCATCATTCTTTAGCTCACTCCACCACCCCAGTTCAGACATGGCCATATGCAAATCAGTCTGACCCTGTGCCTCATGGGAACAGTCCAGCCCGAACTGCCAAGCCATGTCTTCCCTGGACCGGAAACAAGCATCCTAGGACCGGTTTCTGGCATTCCAGCCGTCATCAGCCAGGCTTGCTTGAATCCAGTGGCAAAGTGAGCAAGGGACCCACGTCTGGGCATACCCCCGCCAACTTAGGGCGAACAAAGCGACACAAAAGGGGATGATGGACGGAACGTTCGAGCCAATCAAACACTCACCCCCAGTCAACTGATCTGGGTTTAATCCATCATCATTCTTTAGCTCACTCCACCACCCCAGTTCAGACATGGCCATATGCAAATCAGTCTGACCCTGTGCCTCATGGGAACAGTCCAGCCCGAACTGCCAAGCCATGTCTTCCCTGGACCGGAAACAAGCATCCTAGGACCGGTTTCTGGCATTCCAGCCGTCATCAGCCAGGCTTGCTTGAATCCAGTGGCAAAGTGAGCAAGGGACCCACGTCTGGGCATACCCCCGCCAACTTAGGGCGAACAAAGCGAAAATGTTTCATGTGTGGCGTACGCGTCGGTCGCGGAGTATTGGGTTGCTTCGGCTCGCTGTTTTGTATGCGTGTCGTTCGTACGGCTTGAACTCCGTGCGACTCGGTCGGGTTTTCCACGCGTTGCATCGTACTGCGCGGATCGGACTTCGCGGGTACGTTTTGTTCGGGTTCATTCCTGGTGCGTGTCGGTCGGTTCGATTCGCGTGGTTTTCCGGCCAGATAGCTGTTTTCCGCGCGGTTCGGTCGTTCGGCTAGTGTTCCGTACGAGTCGGTCGGAATTTGCACGCATTTCATCGTACTAGGCAGGTCGGGCAGCACTGGTACGTGTCGGTCGGAATATATTCCCGAAACGAGTCGGTCGGTACGTTTTCCGGCCCGAATCGGAATCGACCCCTAGGTCTCTCAGCCCCATCAGTGTCATCACCATCTGACAGCCCTAGCCCAGGCGTGCTGTGCTCATCTGGGTTACTTACTTGGGACTTTGAATTTTACAAGCACTGATTCTGTCATCAAGCCTACCAACCTACAGCTTGTAAATTCTTTTGACCCTGTGGACATGCAAAAACATCACGGAGCAAGGGAAACAATCCTGTCAACAAGGATAGGATGAATGGCCTCTTCGCACAATCTTCCACGGCAAGTAACACAGCTCTGATGAATCCTGTCTACAATAGAGTGGTGCTGGCTACAACCTGCCACTGTGGTATTTCGGTATTGAAGGAGACGCGTAGCTGCACAGAGGTGATTGTCTGTTAAACTCTGTCTCACACCTAGGACATCAACGGGGCCACACCGGACCTGGATTGTTGAGTTCAAGTAAGCATGATTCTTATGTGCATTTTGTACTGGCTGCACCATCGGTGCAATAACTTGGTCACGGCGAGCTGAAAGGTTTTAAAAGCTGTGGTGAGTTTTTCAACATCTTTGTCTCCTCATTAATTACAATGTCCGGCCGGTATAGCGGACGTTTAAACCGTTATTTCGGTTGCTAGTCAGTGCGCCTGCTGCTTACCTCACTCGTAGAGCCGCGCGGATCATCTCGACGACGAGAACCCTCTGTGACGACACGCCAGCACTGGCTGAGAGACACTGTTTGGCGCCCGAGCGCGCCGAGAGCCATCCTGCACAGCGTACCGTGCGTGCCGCCATCTTGTGTTTGGCATCAACACGGAAACGGCGGGCATGGATTCTTCCGTCTTTCCTAACCGGATAAAGTGCCATGTACCAGCGGCATCTTGTCATCTGTGGGTGCTCACCCCAAGGTTGTTTCCTGTGGGACTCTGGCACATCTGAGGAACACGAAAATAGTGCTTACACGGACGTGGGGTGAATTCCGTGAGTACATTCTGTGCTGTGTTTTTGAGCCCTCTTCCGGTTTGCTCAGTTCTGCATCAGCATTTTCCTTTTTGGATGCCAACAACAGGACCCTATATGCCTGTTGGACCACTTCATTGAGCAGGCACTACACATGGGTGATCACCGGATTCTCCTTCCACGTTGGGTTTTACCTGTCAGTGCACGAGAATCTTACTAGTCATAGTCAGCCTCAGGCTATCTCTTCAAAGTTTGTTTGCTCACAAACACTGGTGTGTGTCACAAGGTTACGGTGACACGCACACCCTAAACTTTGACAGTCAGCATTCATTTATTGTCATTCCGTTTAGAAGCCTATTGTGTGCCAGGCTGTGATTACAGCATTGTATCTATGGTTAGTTTATCCACCATACCACAAAGGAATTGTTTTGCTCCCCACTTATTCTCCATGGGATTGTCTGGTAGGATCTGTTCACACAGAATGTTACGTTCCTGACATGTTATACACCTTCATGGTTTCATTGCTGATTTCCCATGTGTACATTCTACACTTTCCTCTTCCCTACATTAGGGGCGAAATGGGTTCCAGCCCCATTCTCTTATAGTACATTTGCCTACATGGGTGAATTACTTTCAATGCTCACACAGGGCATCGTTATATGGGTCATAGTCCCATTTACATTAATGTTCCCACCCTTTTGTCTTAGGGTAATTATGGGTGTCAGTCCCATTTACTTTAGCTTCCCACCCTCTTGTCTGGAGGTAGGTTATGGGTGTCAGTCCCATTTACTTTAGCTTTCCACCCTCATATCTGGGGGTAGGTTATGGGTGTCAGTCCCATTTACTTTAGCTTCCCACCCTCATGTCTGGGGGTAGGTCATGGGTTCAGTCCCATTTACAGTAGCTACCACCCTTATGTCAGGGGTAGGTCATGGATGCCAGTCCCATTTACTTTATCTAACCACCCTTATGTCAGGGGTAGGTCATGGGTTTTAGTCCGATCTTCACGTACTAGTGGTACATTATTACCGGTATGCAGACATAATATCGATTTTTTATTATCGACCTACACTAATATCGAGTTTTAAATATCGTAGGGACAGAATATCGAAGTCAAGAATATCGGTGACCAGAATATCGACCTTAAGGTAAGTAATATTGGTTTTTTTTATATCGAAGTAAGTAATATCGAAGTAAGTAATATCGTTAGCAAAAATATCGTTGTTAATAATATCGATATTTATATTAGTGTTATGTATTTTAGTAGGTATTTTATATGTATGTGTTTAACATTTTTTGTAATGTTTTTTAATTCTTTTTAAATATATGTATTAAATGTTTGGAAATTAGTAATTTTTTTAAAGTAATTTTTGCGTTTTAGTATAGAGCGGGTTGTGGGTTTATAGGGGAATAGGGTGGGAAGTAATTTATTTATAATTAATTAATTAATATTTTTTATTTATTTTTATTGATTATTAATTTATTGTTAATTAATTATTAATTGGTAATTACTTTTTACTAATTGATTATTTTATAATTATATTAATTATAATTAATTTATTATTATTTTTTATTTATTCTTATTGTTAATTTATTGTTAATTAATTATTAATTGGTAATTAATTTTTATTAAGTGATTACTTTGTAATTATATTAATTATAATTAATGTATTATTATTTTTTATTTATTATTGTTAATTAATTTATTGTTAATTAATTATTAATTGGTAATAATTTTTATTAATTGATTATAGGGGAATAGGGTGGGAAGTAGTTTATTATAATTAAGTACATTTTAATTTTTATTAATTGGTATTGATTAATAATTTATTGTTATTTAATTATTAATTGGTAATTAATTTTTATTAATTGATTAATTGATAATTTAATTAATTGTGTTATTTTGTATGTGTAGTGGGTTGTGCGTTTATAGGGGAATAGGGTGGGAAGTAATTTAATGTTATTTAGGTAAATATTTAATTTTATTGGTATTTATTATTAATATTTTTGTTAATTAATTATTATGTTATTTATTTTTTAAAAAAAATTAATTAATAAGTATGTTAATTTAACCCCTACGGTATCCTACATTTTCCACACTGTTACACTCACTGGAGTTGGAATAGTAATTTTAACCCTAACGCTATCCAACACTTTCCCTACTGTTGCACTCACTGGAGTGGGAATAGTAATTTTTACCCCTACGCTATCCAACACTTTCCCTACTGTTGCACTCACTGGAGTGGGAATAGTAATTTTTACCCCTACGCTATCCAACACTTTCCCTACTGTTGCACTCACTGGAGTGGGAATAGTAATTTTAACCCCTACGCTATCCAACAGTTTCCCTACTGTTGCACTCACTGGAGTGGGAATAGTCATTTTTACCCCTACGCTATCCAACACTTTTCCTACTGTTGCACTCACTGGAGTGGGAATAGTAATTTTTACCCCTACGCTATCCAACATTTTCCCTACTGTTGCACTGTTTGGAGTTGGAATAGTAATTTTATTCCCTCCGCTATCTAATATTTTTTGTATTATTTTAGTTAATGTAGTATATAATTAATTTTAAAAATAATTGTAATTTTTTTATTTGTTATATATATTTATTTAATTTTTATTTATATTATTTTATGTGTAGAGATGTATTTGTAATTTATAAGATATTTTTTAACAATTTATAAGTTATTAAAATAATTATTAAAAAATATTATTAAGTAAGTATATATATTATATATTATATGTATATGTTTAATTTATTTTTACATTATATATATTAGTTATAATTTTTAAACATTTTAAAATATTTGTAACTATGTTTATTTTAATTATATGTATTATTTACTTTATTTTACATTATTTTTGTAACTTAAAAAAAAACGATATTTTTAACAACGATATTTTTGACATCGATATTATTTTTTCGATATTTTTGTACTTACCATAATGTAGATAGGATGTCGATATTCTTGACTTCGATATTTCTGTAGGTCGATTTTCTGACTCTCGATATTCTGTCAGTGATTCATTATTACCCATACACAGGGTGTGTCTTATTGGGTGTCAGTCCCATCTCTCCTAGTGGTTTTCCTCTCGAGGGTTGGCCCCATGGGTTTCACTCCCATTTACAGTATTCACGCCACTATCCTTTACATTATCAATCCCCGGTTGGGGTACAGTTTATTCTGAGTCTACTCTTAGACTTTGCTGTTAGTTATACCCTACGTTTTGCTTATATTATTATATTGTCAATTTGAAAATGGGGGAGGATGAGTTATACTTCTTGTATTTTCTTCTCATCTTCTCTGTTTTTGCTCCTGTTCAGTTCTCCTTGTGATGTCTTATATTCTTTTCATCCTTGGAATCTGGACTATATTTAGTTGTTAGTCTTCCTTTGTCCCCAGTCTTTCCCTCATTGTAGTTTCTATTCTCTTTCTTCCTTGTTTAGGAGGAGATCCTTCCTTCACTTTTCTGTGTGTCTGGGTGTAAGGCTGGTGTTTAGTTTGTGTTGTGCTATGTCTTTCCTTCTTGCATGCCTGTCTGGCCAGTGGGTGTGTTTGGGGGTAGTCATTGGTGCTTTTATGTCTATCCTTTACCTCGTTGTTCCTTGTGCCTTACATTTGTACTATATTCTATTGAAATTTATTGAAGGGGAGGATGGGTTATTCATCTGTCTGTATATATCTATCCATTGCTTCCTCTTCTATACCTATCTGTGTATATTTATCTTTTGCGACCTCTTCATTTACTTCCACCTATCCTTCTGCTCTCTCCTCTTTGTTCACTTCATTGCACATACTTAGCTTCTTTTGTGTTCCTCTCTTTTATTTCCTTTTCCTGGTTCACATTGTTTTAGCTTCTTTCAGGCTACCATATTTATGCGTCTGTTATATAAGAAAGGGGGATATGTAGTATCCTGTTCATGTTAATGTTCTGCCACTTTCCCTCCTCCTGCTCAGCCAGTGTGAATGTGCTGTGTGCTGCATGGAATGTTGGAGTGATGATGCGTATTGGAATGTTGGGTGCCTGTGAGGAGTGTGACAGTTGGAGAATGGGCTGAGCAGCAGGCAGGCTTTTCCTGGTGGGGCTGCTTCTCAAGAGCTCTATAACATGTAACTTACTTCAATAAATCTACTTAATCTACATCCTACCTGCGTGGACCTCATTACTACAGAATCTCATTTAGAATGTTTGAAGTAAACATCCACCAAGATAACTCAGTCCTGATTTTCTGGTTCATCAGAATGGTCAAGCTCAGATCCTGGCACGACAGGGACTTGTGTTTGAGAAACCGTCTCATTAACCTGTTCAAACAGAAGCTGCCCCACAGAACCAGAAAGATGGCTGCCACTAGGTATCCTTGCATCTGTAACCAAGAGGACTCTGTTGTATTGTCTACTTTCGTGAGATGAGCAATAGGATCTTCAGAACTCGCTTCTCAGGCAAAGTTAGCTTTCCTTCGATGGTTCCGAACCTGGCTTTGATGAAAATCTGGTCCTTTCACCAGAGACTTTTGTTGGTTTAGACGAAAAAAGACACTTTTTACACTCATCTTTGTCATCTCCCATGATGGCAATGAAGCCAGCCAATCATCGATGTGGGAAGTATAGACGCTCCCTCCTGGTGATGAACAGCCATCAAGGGTGCAAGCACCTTGGTAAATACCCGTGCAAAGTTACCTATCCTTCGATGGTTCTGCTGGAGCAGGAATCAGTTTAAATAAGTCAATAATGAGAATTATTATTATGTTTTAAAGACTTTGGGGCATATTAGCAAGACCCACGTTAAAATTATCGCCGTTTTAGCGGCAGGAAACTGCCGCTAAAACAGCGATAATGGGCTTGCTAATATGCGTATGGAATTCCAATAGAAGCCCAGGTTAGATGTCCTGCACATCTAACATGGGCTTCTATTGGAATTCCATAACGCATATTAGCAAGCCCATTATCGCCGTTTTAGCGGCAGGAAACTGCCGCTAAAACGGCGATAATTTTAACGTGGGTCTTGCTAATATGCCCCTGAATTTTCAAATTTAGGTTATTCAGGTCTCGAGAAATCTACTTGCCCACTCGCTATGGTGAGTGAGATTTTCAGGGTGAGCTATTTTTAAAGCCTACTGGCCCAGTCTGGCAACAGAGCCTCAGCTGGGAAAGAACGTGTGTTCTTTTCATTTAGAAAGTGAATGATCAATAAAGACACCTCTAAACCTTGTTTATCTTGTCACATTTGCTGTTCATTTGAAGGTCAAATGTCTTCTTCTAAATTGATGTATTCTTTATTGGGGATATTGGTGTTTACTTTTCTTTCTTGGACAGCAAGGTTAGTTTTGTAACAGAACTGTTTTCGACAACTGAGCAGGCACACATCATTTAGATAGATTGTAAATGATATGTACAAATATTTCGAAATATATTTCAGTAATTAGGAAAGCACTTTTTTCTAAGGACCTTATGAGTTGGTGGTCTGATTGACCGCTAAATCCACCGTGGCGGTGCGGCTGCACAGGTGGTCCGACCTCCCTATTACAATTAGGGCGGCCGTAACGCAATGGGACCGCTGCAGCCGCCAGGGATCCGCGATCCCTCGCAGTCTTCAGCGGTCGGAGGCCCCTAATATGCTTCTGGTACAGCTGCGGCACTGCCAAGCATATTAGGAGTTTCCTCACCACCACAATTTTCATGGTGGTGAGCTTGCCATAAAAAGTGTGGCGGCAAGGAAATCTAGGGGGCCCTACAGGGCCCCCTGTTGCCTCTGCGCCAGGGGATGCATGCACGGGGCACACGGTGTGCCACCCTGTATGCATGCTCCCCCAGTTCCTGCAGCACATGGACTTGACAGCCCATGCCCTGCAGGAAATGCAATGGTGTCCCCATTGCGGTGCCTTGCTAAGGCTCATGTATGAGCCTTAGCAGTGCACCGCTGTGGGCCAGCTGCTGGAGGACTGCCCAACCTGGATTCCAGTCAGAATCTAGAGGGCGGTCTCAATCTGGCTTTGGCAGGGTGGCAGCGGGGCGCTGGCATGGCGGCCCACTGCCACACCGCCAAAGTCATAATAAGGCCCTAAGTCTGAAGTGAGATGGAAACAAATATTTTAGATTTTAATAGGATCTAACCTAATCAGAATGCTTTACTTTGTGATGTGCAAATATTAAATATTTACTGAAACCTGATGTCCACACATTATTGTTTGTACACTATATCGTTTTATCAGTAAAACTGAATGTCAGTGGGAAAGTATGTGGCAGACATGCTGAACTCACATATTTTAAGGTGCTCTTGTATGTCATAATGAAGAAAAAGGAGACATGGTGAAATAAAATATTTGCTTAGGATCACACAATTTGAGACAAGTTTGTGGGTCAAGCTCATTACAGGTAAGTTGAGTAGATTATTCAAGTCACTAGACCTACAGGTTTGGTCAAATGTTTCTGCTTTTTCGAGGCCTGATCTATCTTTATTAATCTTTAATTTATTTATTAGCAATAATAAATCTTTTACAGAATTTATTAGAGAAAATTGGTTAATTCAATATAAAAACAATTGCATTATGCGTGTTCCAAAAAAGAAGAAATCCCTGTTCCAAAGTATGGGACAGAAATAAAGAGTCAGGTAAACCCGTAAAGAGTTCAAAGTCGAAAGAGAGTGAGATCAAGCATAAAGCTCAAAATATAATCAAAAATTAGAATTCAATCATAGCAGGCCCTCCAATAAAGAGTGTTCCAAAAAGCTTTATAGTGTCTACAATCATTATAGTGTCTACAGTCATTAATGCTCAACGCAAATCAGGAGAGCAGCAGCAATAGCCAACTGCAAAGGCAAAACGGGTAACAGGACAAGTATGGATCGGGGATAAGAAATCTGAATGAGAATATAAGGAATGTCTGTGAGTGGGTGGGTGTTATCCTACTCTAGGAACATGTATACTTATAAATGACTAAAACATTTGGTGCAGTCCATGTTGCATCTTCTCCTCCTCTCCAGTCATTGTTTGGGGTTTTCCTGGAAACAGGATTACTCATCTTCTCAGACAGAGAACATAACCTTTCAGACTGCAATGTACAAGAGTGCAACTTTGTTATATTATACAAGACTACACATAGGCTGTTACATTGACAATGGCCATTCTCACGGATGAGACTACATCTATATCTTTCTAATAGTATAAATTGTATGTTAACTAACAATGGCTAAGTAGAAAATGAAGCATTTGCAACAAAGTGAGAACATTATTAGTTCGTGGAATCAGCCTTCGGAAATAAAACAAGTACATTAGAAAAAGGTCAACTACAATTTGGTACATTACTTTTCATTTTGATTCTTCTTCTTAATTCTGTTAAACAATGGATTTCTACACTAACTTTATCTCCTTCCTACATGAGCAGAAACATTCTGTTGAGTTATATCAAACATTTATTTAATAAATATGATCATGGAAAAGTCAAGAATGAAAGCATTTATGCGTGTTTCAGTATTTCTAGTTAAAGTACTTGTTAAACAGTGCTACATTAACATTTAGAGACCTAGGGGTCGATTCCGATGTCGGCCGGAAGCGCACCTAACAGTATTCGTCCGGAAAAAATACCAGCCGAACGCGTGTTTTCCGACCGACTCGAACACTCTACCGAACGAACAAGTACGATGCGCATAACAGCCCAGATTCCGAGCGAGCCGTACTTACCCATTCCAGCTCCTTTTCCCCGCCCGAGCCGGATCCGTAAACGCCGAATCGGGTCGAACGGAACCAAATACACAGCACCTTCCGGTCGGACTAGTACGATACGTCTTCCGTACGCGCCGAACTCGTCGCTACGTCCGGCACGTTTGAGCATCCGGGAGAGCTGCACATAAGCTCCGATTCGCGCCACAAGACGATCCACGGCGACGAGACGAACAAGCCAGCGACGAGTACGAGTCGAAGCCACGAGAAACCCGAACGAGACGACCCAACCATGAATCCCATCGCGCAGGTCCTACAAATACTCTACATCTATTACCGGGACCGGTACGGACGCGTACGGCGCAGACGGTAAGTCAAACACCCACAACACAAACAAACGACACGTACCCGAAATATGTCACACACACATAGGGATGCACAAATGACGTACACTAGCAACAGCAGAACCATAGGGGCGGGATGGCCATCACCAATGCCATACACACCCATAGGGGGATGGATGCCTGCCACTACTACCATCCCCACCCATAGGGGGATGGATGCCTACCACTAACACCACCCCCACTCAGGGTGGGCTGGATGCCTACCACTACTACCATCCCCACTCAGGGTGGGCTGGATGCCTGTCACTACTACCATCCCCACTCATGGGGGGCTGGATGCCTACCACTACTACCATCCCCACTCATGGGGGGCTGGATGCCTACCACTACTACCATCCCCACTGATGGGGGCTGGATGCCTACCACTACTACCATCCCCACTCATGGGGGCTGGATGCCTGCCACTACTGCCATCCCCACCCATAGGGGGATGGATGCCTACCACTAACACCACCCCTACTCAGGGTGGGCTGGATGCCTGTCACTACTGCCATCCCCACTCATGGGGGCTGGATGCCTGTCACTACTGCCATCCCCACCCATAGGGGGCTGGATGGCTGTCACTACTACCATCCCCACTCATGGGGGGCTGGATGCCTACCACTACTACCATCCCCACTCATGGGGGCCTGGATGCCTACCACTACTACCATCCCCACTCATGGGGGCTGGATGCCTACCACTACTACCATCCCCACTCATGGGGGGCTGGATGCCTACCACTACTACCATCCCCACTCTTGGGGGGCTGGATGCCTGCCACTACTGCCATCCCCACCCATAGGGGGATGGATGCCTACCACTAACACCACCCCTACTCCGGGTGGGCTGGATGCCTGTCACTACTGCCATCCCCACCCATAGGGGGCTGGATGGCTGTCACTACTACCATCCCCACTCATGGGGGTCTGGATGCCTACCACTACTACCATCTCCACTCATGGGGGTCTGGATGCCTACCACTACTACCATCCCCACTCATGGGGGGCTGGATGCCTACCACTACTACCATCCCCACTCATGTGGGTCTGGATGCCTGTCACTACAACCACCCCTACTCACAGGACGGGTAATGCATGACACAACTAGCATACTCCCACATAAGGACTGTCTGTAAATTACATCCCACCCCCAACACCATGACAAGCGTGTGTGGTCTGTGTCAAATGCATACAACACTGAACATGACATTGAACATACAATGTGACCCCCTAACACATGTGTCACACATAATTGTGTGTGTGGCCTACACAATGCAAGCAGACCATGACCACTGTGGCAATGTGGCCCAAAGCCCCATCACCACAGTGCCCAAAGGTAAGTGTGTGCTCCATAGCTGAAGCACATTTTGAACAGTGTGGCAATGGGGCCCAAAGCCCCATCACCACAGTGCCCAAAAGGTAAGTGTGTGCTCCATAGCTGAAGCACATTTTGAACAGTGTGGCAATGGGGCCCAAAGCCCCATCACCACAGTGCCCAAAAGGTAAGTGTGTGCTCCATAGCTGAAGCACATTTTGAACAGTGTGGTAATGGGGCCCAAAGCCCCATCACCACAGTGCCCAAAAGGTAAGTGTAGTCCTGGTAAAAGCTGCAAAAACAAAACTGCAGGGATTATTCCTGGCCACACAACACCAGACACTACAGTGGCATTGTAGTGCTTGTGTCCCATAGCAACATAGATTGTGTGAGGCAAGCAGTGCAGTGCCAATGACACATCGTTCTGGCTATGTGCACACAAACATCAGCCATGGGGGCCCACATTGTCTACATTCACAAATAACACAATGACAGAAGTGATCATCATAATGCAGACCCACATATCTGCACCAATGGA